>JAJOZX010001393.1:865000-902706 GCA_023014485.1 Bathynomus jamesi | reverse complement strand
AGACTCAAGAATATTTCTATAACAATGTTGCTTGAATGGAATAAAACTGAAGCATTATTCCAATCAATACAGTGGGCTAACTCTGACAAATGGACAAAAAGGGTTTTATTCATCATAGATATATATATATATATATATATTAATATATATATGATGAATATATATATATATATATAGATATGATGAATATATATATATTATATATATATATATATATATATATATGATGAATATATATATATATATATATAATATGATGAATATATATATATATATATATATATATATATATATATATATATGATGAATATATATATATATATATATATATATATATATATATATATATATGATGAATATATATATATATTATATAATATATATATATATATATATATATGATGAATATATATATATATATCTTATATATATTATATATATATATATATATATATATATAGATATAGATATATATGATGAAATATATATATATATATATATATATATATATATAATATATATATATATATATAGATATATATATATATGATGAAATATATATATATATATATATATATATATATATATATATATATATATATGATGTATATATACAGTATATGATGAATATATATATATAATATATATATATATGATGAATATATATATATATATATATATATAATATATATATGATGAATATATATATATATATATATATATATATATATATATATATATATATGATGAATATATATATATATATATATATATTATATATATATATATATATATGATGAATATATATATATATATATATATATATATATATATATGATGAATATATATATATATATATATATATATATATATGATGAATATATATATATATATATATATATATGATGAATATATATATATATATATATGAGATATATATATATATATATATGTACAGTGGCGGCTCGTGCTCATAATAGTTGGTGGGGCCCGACTAATGCATATACTTAATATCAAATATTTATGTATCCCATCACTATGTATGGAGGCAAACAATGAATTACTGCAATTATTATTGGTTTTTCCGCTTTTTAAAGTACGGTAATAGTTCGCAACTGCATTCTGTTCAATCAGTGTAAATCATGTAATTTTTGCACTTTTCTGTGCGTGTACACACATACACATTATAAAACAGTACAATAAACTTAGTTGAGAATGAAATAAAATTAAAAACAAACAGAAATTAGTTAATATTTTATCATAAGGTGTATACTCACGTTTATTTATATAAATATTCTCCTCTTCTGTTTTTCTGTTGGCAAATTTTTCAATTACCTTTTTATTGTAGTCCGGAATTTGCGATATAAACTCTTTGTGTATTGAACAGACAGCCAAAGCATTTAGCGATCTTGTGTCATCGTGTTTCTTAAAAAATGTCTTTATTCGTTTCAATGTACTGAAACAGCGTTCAGAATCGGCAGTAGAAACAGGCGTCACTAAGACAATTTCCAATAATTTGACACTTCAGAAAAGGTATCTAGCAGTTTGTTTCATATAAGAAGCGCATTAAAGCGCAAACGCTCGAAATATTAGCAAAGCTTTTGTTTGAGTACACGATTTCTAATTCAGAAGACAGTTTTTCTCCCCTTAGCATAGGATAATTAGTTTCAATAACTTTGCAGTATTCAACTGGGAATTGTCTAAGATGATGATTAAATTCTTTGGGATCTATTACAGCAAAGGAGCGAAATATTTCTGATTTCTCAAATCGCTCATTCATCTCGTCAGTAATGCGAGTGCATGCATCTTTTGCAAAACTACAAAGTTTATCAGTTTTTGTCCCAATTATATCCTTTTTGCCTCTTTTATTGACGTGATGGGATTTCATTATGATTTCAAAAGCTTTCGAAATAAAGACTGGAACCTCTTCTCTTAATGACTCATAGATAATTCAAAGTCTTTTAATGCCTGTGCAGTGTAACACTGGTCGTTTTTTTTGCTTGCAGGACATTGTATAAATTTCTACGTGTTTCATTCCAGAATAAAAGAATAAGAGCCAAAAATTAAACTCCTCATCTTCAAGCGACCTTTTGAATCCAATAGACTGGCATATACTTTTATCATCCCAACCCTCATCATTCTGAATTCTTCCAAAACATTCAGTGAGCTCCTCTTTGTTCTCTTTAACACTATTAACCACTCTGGAATGAAAATTCCATCTTGTTTGGGACACATGAGGAATACGTGTTTGACAAATTTCAAGAAGCAGATTACTTCGCTTTGGAGACATATTAAAAAAATGTGCTAATTCCATTTAGGATCGAGAAAACAGTTTCATTTTTTATTTGATGAGCAGACATTTTTAACGGTAATATTTAGCTGGTGTGCGTAACAGTGAATGTAATGTGCATGTGGATAAATTTTCTTCATTTGAACATGTACACCACAATGTAGGCCACGCATTACGGCCGCCCCATCATATGCCTGTGCAACGAGTTTATGTTTGAGATTAAATTTTTGTAGTTCTTCAGTAAGCACATTTGTAAGTCCATTTGCAGTCCTATCTCCAACTTTAGCAAATATTATGAATCTTTCAACAGGTTCGAAGTTTTTTAGATATCGTAGTATAATTACAAATTGTGAATTACAAGCCACGTCTGTTGTTTCATCGGCTTGGACAGAAACAAAACTTATTTCATCTTTTCTTTTTTATTTCATCAATGTAAACTTCATACGTGTATTCCAAAAGATCATTTTGAATTGTTTTAGATGTGGTTTTTGCAACTTTGTTGTTTTCAAGATGGTCACTCAGCGTACTATCTAAGGTATCTGTATAGCTAACCATGTCTAAAAATACTCCACGATTGCAGGATTGTTCACCTTCATTATGTCCTCGTAATGAGAGCTCATGCGTACCACAGAATTTTAAGCAGTTAATTATTCTTGATAAAACATGCCTATTTTTGTCCACAATTTCATTATGTCTCTGAATGCCATGGCGATATCCCTCATTAATAACAGATAAAATATTTGTGGTTCCAAACATTCTGAACTGGACAGCATTGTTTAAATGAGATTTACTAGATTAGTGTTTCTGGATTCGTTCAGAAAGATGTTTTAAATCTTTACAACCAGTTTTAGTCCACAAACTTTCTCCTCCATATAATAGACAATAAAACAAAATAAGGAACTCTTTGCACTACTAACCGTCAGCCATTCTTTCTTACCAAACCAATGCTTGAAAATGTTCTCAGTTTTTTTTTCCCATCTCGCTGTGTAATTATTATGTCTGTAGGCTGATATACGGCGTCATTTTATTTCTAATTTTTCCTCCAGTTTAAGGAGGAAAATGGCTTTTTTAATATCTCGTCTACTCTGTTCATCATATACCGGTAAGGGTAGACAAACTTTGGTTAAATATTAATGATATTATTCGCCACCAAATCGATTAGAACACTATAATTAAGCACTACCATACCATTCACTTCCGGTTCCTGAACAGACTGAATTCAAATAAAAAGAAAAAAGCTATCAGCTGTTCCGTTTTCAATGACATAATCTTTGACTATTCAAAGAAAATGTAATTGGAGTGTAACTAATTAAAATTACGCATTGAAAAAGGTAAATATAAAATGAATTGTAAATGAATGAAAACAGATCTTTACATTGTGGGAATTAATGACCTCCATCTGTTCATTAAATAGATTAATATTTATTCATTGACAAAAAAACCCACCGTAAACAATCTCTAAATCAAACATGACTGCGATAATTTAAACGAAAATTTTCAGCCTTCCGGGCCACTTCACCGTGGCCCCAAGATCAGCATATTAAATCAATCAGGAGAAATCAGGATCCGCGCGGTGCGTCAATTCTCGTAATACTGTGTTATAAAATAGTGTATATAGGGCCAATTTAAATGAGCCCTTTAGATATATGATTTCATGCTCATGTTGAAGAAAGCGTCTATAACTTAGAAAAAAATATGTTACATATCTAATTCGAAAACTTAATAATTTATTTCATTTGTTGCTTTTGTGCGGAGATTACTGGTGGGGCCCGGCCCCTATGGCCCTTATAGAGGAGCCGCCACTGTATATATATATATATATATATATATATTATATATATGATGTATATATATATATATATATATGATGAATATATATATTATATGATGAATATATATATATATATGATGAATATATATTATATATATGAATATATATATATATATATATGATGAATATATATATTATATATATATGATGAATATATATATATATATATATGATGAATATATATATATATATATATATGATGAATATATATATATATATATATGATGAATATATATATATATATATGATGAATCTATATATATATATATATATATATGATGAATATATATATATATATATATATATGATGAATATATATATATATATGATGAATATATATATATATATATATGATGAATATATATATATATATATATATGATGAATATATATATATATATATGATGAATGAATATATATATATATCTATGATGAATATATATATATATATATATATGATGAATATATATATATATATATATATATGATGAATATATATATATATATATATATATGATGAATATATATATATATGATGAATATATATATATATATATATATATATATATATATATATAGAATATATATATATATATGATGAATATATATATATATAGATGAATATATATATATATATATATGATGAATATATATATATAAATATATATATTATATATATATGATGAATATATATATATATATGATGAATATATATATATATATATATATATATATATATATGATGAATATATATATATATATATATATATATATATGATTATTATATATATATATATATATATATATGATGAATATATATATATATATATATATATATATATATATAAACAACAATCAGGACACCTATAAAAAATATAAAAATTGATGAATATATATATATACATCATAATGAAAATGAAAATGAAAAAATAAACAACAATCAGGACACATAAAAATTGATGAATATATATATATATATATATATTCATCATATATATATATATATATATATGATGAATATATATATATATATATATATTCAGCAATTTTTATATTTTTTAGGTGTCCTGATTGTTGTTTATTTTTCATTTTCAGGACAAATCCGAGTGATGTTTTGTATGGTTTAAAGTCGAAAAATATTCGTTAAAGACACTAATTTATACTGGGTCAGATTCGGCCGTTAAACTGTAGGTCTAAGGTGGAGTGACACGCTTGACCTTCGCCGGGATGAACAATTTGGATAGGTCTGGGTTTGTATATTATTATTTTTATTATATATATACTCCTCGTTCCTAGTTCTTATGCTATTATTATTTTTATTGCATATATTCCTTCGCTTGTATAGGAATGTATATTTATTTTCAATATATTTCGTGAAATTGGATCTAATAATTTGTCTAAATAAACTGTGATGTGATGGTGTTTTATTTAATTATTTTGGATGTAAATATAAACGTTATTATTATTATTTAATTATACTAAATGGCTGGTTAGACCTTCTAAGTCAACTGACGGATTAAGCCAATCCAATAATTCGCCTAAATAAAGAGTGATGTGGTGGTATTTTATTTAATTCTTTGTTGTGTATATATAAACGTTGTTATTATTAATTATTTAATTCTACCAAATGACTGGTTATGCCTTCTAAGTCAACTGGCGGATTAAGCCAGCTGACGGATTATGCCAATCCAATAATTCGTCCTTATGCTATTATTATTTTTGATTGCATATATTCCCTCGCTTATTTTCAATATATTTCGTGAAATTGGATCTATGTTTCTGGTGGTGATTTATTGAGTAAAACAACGTATAATCGACTAAATATCAGAATGACGTAACTAGGGTTTATTTAGTTTTGTTTGTAAACGGCAACTAGATATATCAGCTGAGCGTTTTTAAAGCAGAACGACGAATGGATAAAAACATGTTTGACAATCAAATTTGAACCTTAAACATTATAGTCTGAACATTTGAAAAGTTGTTTGTGTGTGTGTGTGTGTGCTTTTTGTACTAATTAGTAATCTCTGTAGTAAATGATAAATATTATTTCCACAAGACCAGATTCTGTTTCATTATTTATTTCGATTAATCATGGCCATTTGCATAAAGTAAACTGAAGATCTAAAACGTTATTGAAAGTGCCGCCAAATTATTATTATTATTATAAATCATACATGGCACACTTTCCATCCATTTCCCATTGCGGACAATTTAGTGTGTATATATATTTATATGAAAGTCGGCCCGCCAGGGTTCGAACCCACCATCTCTCAAGTGGAAAGTGATGGTACTAGCCACTACACTATGACGGGATAAAATCGTGTGTGTTCATGCATGACATTCTATTTTTGGAACCTTTGCACTCTATCAGATAGTTTGAATGAAATGTCGTTATCTCGAGTGCGGTAGGGTTAACCCGTAAAGTGTTACTCCATCTATGGGAAACAAAGTTTTGTGCCAGAGAGAGTTGAAATAAATGTTGCCATTACCTCGAGTGCGAGAGGGTTAACATCGTAAAACACCTTTGGACGCGAAAGCACTAAGCGTTTCCTAGGCCATTTAAATACATAACAGATTCTGTAAACTTTCAGCTCGTCATAGTGTGATGGAACGCTCGCGACTTTACTCAGGAGGTCTGGGGTTCAGATCCTGGTAGGGGCGTCAGTTTCATACAAAAACCACGAGTGCATATATATATATATATATATATATATATATATATATATTATATATATGTGTGTGTGTGTGTGGGTGTGCTTTTTGTACTAATTAGTAATCTCTGTAGTAAATGATATTATTTTCACAAGCTGTCTACATCGATCTCGGTAAAATGTATTTTTCCGTTCTCAAAAATATTTCGCAGGAGCCTGGAAGATAATTAATTTAACCTAATTGACCATGAATTGGCTGACGAACCTCATAGTTGTAAAGTTTTTATGGCATGTGTCAGATGTCACCATTCGTGGAGAAACGGTTTGTTTTTTGATCTTGTATTCGAGAGAGAGAGAGTTGAGGCAGGTATGTGATGCCGCATCTGTATAGTATTTAAAATGCGTATCTTATCTCGAATCTTGGAAATCAGAGAATCGCCAATAATGAAATAAAATAACAGATGTTTCAGATTTTATTTTTAAACGTGAACGAAGATAAATATAACTGTGTGTGTGTGTGTGTGTGTGTATATATATATGAGGGAGGGGTGGAGTAATGGGGAGGGGTGGGGTAATGGGGAGGGGTGAGGTAAGTGGGGGAGAGGGGGTGGGGTAATGGGGAGTAATGGGGAGGGGTGGGGGTAATGGGGAAGGGGTTAGCCCCAAGTTGCATAAATGGGGCTGAGGGGGTTTTGGGGGATAGCTTATATATAATTTGGCCTGTCTGTTTGTTATCTGAGCCTGTTTGTCTGTTTGTGAAATTTATCCCGGGCAACGCCGGGTACCTCACCTAGTATTGATATATATGAGAAAAGTTCAGAATGGAAGTCCGTTTATAACCCTGCAATTAAATTTTTTCCGTCCGAATTGTTCATTCTGGTGAAGCTTTACACCCCACCCTAGACCTACGGTCATTAGGGTACCCTGGTCAGCAACCGCGGAAGGACGCACCGGGTCTCGAGCCCCCTCCACTCCACCTTAGACCTACGGTTTAACACGGACCATTAGGGCACCCTGGCTAGTAACCGCGGATGGACGCGCCGGATCTCGAGCCCGCCTCCACTCCACCTTAGACTTACAGTTTAAAGCGGTCGCCCGACGCATATAAACGTAATGTGCGTATAGACGGGTGTGTCCGTGCCGTGTACACTGTGCCAACTGGCTGATGATGCCTGGAGGCACTGGCTGATTAGGGGCCCTATAAGACAACGGCCGCTCAGCTGAAGTCTTTATGCGCTTGAGTCCTGCCAAGCGAACACCTCTCCTCTCTCTTAGGTTAGGTCTCCCCCAGCGGCGTTCATTGCAGCTTGGGGGATAACTCCGCCTCCAAGTTGCAATATTCCCCTTCCCCCATTTAGGGGGTGCCTTGCAACAAACGGGGTGGGGGTTGGCACTATGGGTGCCTTACAACAAAGGGGGTGGGGTTGGCACTCTTGCAACATTTGCAATTGCATTGCACTCTAACATTTTGAGGTCATACTACTGCATACGCGTGTAAAACAGCATCAATATTCCGTTAGAACGGGACAGTCGTCCAGTGCCCTTTTTGTCCATTTGTCAGAGTTATCCCATTGTATTGATTGGAATGATGCTTCAGTTTTGTTTCACTCTAGCAACATTGTTAATAGAAATATTCTTGAGTCTGCTATTATCCAACTTGCAAATAACTTAACATGAGCAAAAGTCATTTTCAACTCGATCCCGTTGTTTTTAATTCGTTCAGAACGGATTTAGACAAGGGCAGAGTGCTAAAACTGGTAATTTTCCCTTATAAATTTGTATGCTCCTCTTACAATTTTTATTTTTCAAGTTATTTATTTATTTATTTTTGTGACCTATATATCAGTCAGGCATTATCTATAAAATTGGTTGTAAACAATCCATTTGATCTTGTGTTGAATTCGGGCAAAGTGCTAAAATTGGTAGTTTTCCTTACAAATTTGTATGCTCCTCCCACAATTTTTATTTCTATATTTATTATATATAATGTATATATTTTTTTTGTAACCTATATATAGTCTTGAACTCTTTATTTACCTCGGTGTTCCTGAGGATGTCATTAGACGAAAGCGCTTGAGCACCACTCCGTGTTTCCTTTCCTTCGTGGTTTTATTCATCATAAATATTTTTTACGTGTTACTTTCGTGAAATAATTTTTATATATATATATATACGGTATATATATAAATAAGGCAAGTATATGCTGAGAAAATATATAAATACATTTCTCTAGTAGGTGCAAGAAGAGAATATTAGCCGTCCATTCCCTAAGCAGACAAATCTGACAACTATCTCCAATTCACCACATTTAACAGCACACCCATCATAAACATCACTACAACACTCAAAACATTTAATCAGATCATCAATAATGTAAACAAATACATACCCAAGGGCAACATTAAGAAATACAACCCAAATTACACTAGAGAAATAGCCCACCTCACAAGGCAACGTAACAACCTCAAACATAACACACAAACACCACACACAGAAGCCATAAAACAGCAGATATGACAGCTCAACACAGAAATCAACAACAAACTCAAAGAAAAACAAACAAAAACATTTAGGGAATTCATAACACTAAACCACTCCACAGATACATCCAGGATATACAAGACTATAAACAGCATTACCCACTCTAACAGCGGCACTCACACGCGGCTATCTGTCGCAGCCAAAATAATATCCCAACATACACACAACAAGCTAACATTCTAGTTAATCACTACGCAAACATAAGTCACTTAAACAGAGACAACAACCAGAGACGCGCGGCAAACATCCAGACACAAGAAAACCTACAGACTCGACACGACCATTACACCCTTCAATACAGACCAGACCACCAAGATCATCAAAAACATTAAGAAATCGAAGGCTACTGGACCAGACAACATATCTAACATACACCTTAAACACTTGGGCCCACAAGGAATACAAGCTCTCACAAATATCAGCACATATTCATACCAACACTGTATTATTCCTGACATATGGAAACAAGGTAAAATTATTACACTACTCAAACCAAACAAAAATCCAACAGAACCAGCTTCCTATAGACCCATTACTTTACTATGCACACCTTCCAAAGTAACAGAAAGACTAATCTTACAAATCACCAACCCACACATACCACTATCGCCTACTCAACATGGATTCAGACCTCACCACTCAACCACGACATTACTCACTAACCTCACACAGCACATCATGGATGGCATCAACTCCAGACGACCAGCTCAACGTACTCTATTAGTAACAATAGACATTAGTAAAACATTTGATGCTATCCCACGCTTCCCTCTCATAAACAAAATACTGAACATAAACATGCACAATAACACCAAAAGGTGGCTGAGCAACTGTCTTTCAGGAAGATACTCACATGTCACATTTAATGGCAAGTCATCCAAAAACAAGCTTTTTCCGAACGGGGTTCCTCAAGGCTCTGTTCTCTCACCAACACTGTTCAACTTATACATGCATGACATTCCAATACCCATAGATAACAAGCTTACCTAATCATCATATGCAGATGACATGACTCTTACATCCACCCACAACATCGACACCGCTACAAATAACCTACAAACATACATAAACAATATACAAGACTGGCTCACACACAATAGACTCAAAGTAGCGCCCACAAAATCAACCATCATCTTGCTTACAAGCAACACAAAAGAACACCAGATAACTCCACAACTTACACTAAACACCACCAACATTCCACACACTCACAGGACCAAAATACTTGGGGTGACATACAACACATTATTTTTTGCAAACCACATTCAGGACATTAAAAACAAATGTATGTCAAGACAACACGCTTAGGGTGCTAACAGGCACAAACTTTGAACACCAGCAGGAAACAACAACACTCATATACAAATAATATATTCGCTCAGTTATGGACTATGCGTCCATGCTGGGCACCCATTATCTCACACACATAAACACCTTACACAATACAAAACAACGCACTTCGTATCTTACAGGATGCACTCAAACAACACCAATAGATCACCTGCACACAGAAACAAAAATACTGAAAGTTAGGAACATTTAGACATGAGGGAACACAATTCATGGCAGCAGCGACAACTAACCCACAACACCCTTGCCACTACATGTACTCATGCACCGACACCTCGCACCATAAGGTAACACCAGAGAGACATTATAACGAAATACTCCATTCCATACCACGCCCCACAGACATCACAGTACAGAAAACACATACACACACACCTAACCCACAAAGCACTGACACGACTTGGTCCGAATGCGGTCCTAGGTGCGCCACCACCCATTAACTGGTCAGAGATCAGCTGAGCAGATCGATCGAGTTAACTTAACACGATTCCGATGTGGACATCACCCAACTTACAGACATATAAACACAGACTAGACAACTCCACAGATGACACCTGCCACCTGTGCCAGGACACACCACAAACAATTGAACACATTATGACAGACTGTACCGCTCTAGCACAACAACGAACACAACAACATCACTAGTGCGTTGAACCTCTGGTCCACTCCGGAGAGGGTGATCGGTTACCTGCGTGCCGCCGGCTTGCTCGATCAGGGTGGGCTGATCGGCTAAACAACAACAACAACAACTATCTCCACCAGCTGGTGGAAAAGTTGCCAGCGAGGCCTTTAAGACAGCAACAACATTGGGGTAAAATTTTTTATAAAGACACAGATATTTATTTATATGCCTTTGAATTTATATAAATCATTTTAGATACATGAGATGGCTATAATTTATCTATTTACTGTAGGTTCAGTATCAGGGCTCACAAGATAAGCACAACATCCATATGCTTCCTACATATTTTGTTTAAAATATAAACTTAAAAGTGATTAAATAATATAAATAAAACCCTTCTTTTGACATATTAAATCTTACTGTTGAAGATACAAGATATCCAAGAAATAATGGTGCAAAAATAATTAGTTGGTCAATAAACCTTATTAATCACTAATTTGCCTTCAGTTGACCTAACCGGGCCTTCAGTTGACCTAACCGGGCATTCAATTAACCTAACCGGTTAATATTGGTTATTTCACCTAAATATCTTCCGATCTTTTCATATTAGGCACTCACTGTCACACTTCGGGCAAGTTAAGGATGAGAGAATAACGCCATAATTGATAAAAACATCCAATCCTTTGTCTTCATCTAGGACACATGACGAATCAAGTTCTCAAAGTCAAAATCACACGAATGGCACGTCATAATTCTATCACAAACACCACTAAACTGAATCCAATTAGGAAAAAAAATAGCTAGAACAAAACCCAATCAACTAATTAAGTCGCAGAGTAGCGGAACAATAGCCCAATCATGAAAAATATTTTATGAAAAAAAGTACATTATAGCCAAAACAGGAAATATATTTTATTAAAGAAAGTACATTTGAACAAATTTGCACAACATAAAATATATATTTTCTTAGTCAGTTTTGAATGACAATTCAATATATTGTACTGTTTTAACCGCGCGTGAGCGGGTTAAAAGACGAATATTAACCTTTATTTCTTCTTAATAATTTCCTAAAATCGTTATCACTATTAGCACACCCATGCAGACACATTTCCATACTTCTTGACACCCATCATTTGCAAGAAACATTGCAGCAGGGGATGCGTTCCGTTTAACTGAAAACTAGGGTGCCTACCAAAATTCCACCAAAGTCATCTCACTTAGAGCCTAGAATTACACAACTTGTCATCATTAGGCCTTGATAGGGCAGGTAATAGGATAATCCTGTTATTAGGCTAGGACAAATATTAAACACTGCCTGCTGTTAACAACTTTGAATACTTAAGTTCACTTTTTCACTTTAGCCTTCAATAGTTTCCTTCCTAATTTTCTTTTTCATAATTATCGCTGAGCCTGATAGGCCTACAATTAACTTGGATAAGCTAACACCCCTTAAAAGAAAAAGGGTGTCAGAAAGAGTCATTACAAGATCATTTAATGGTTTTAGAAGGAAATCAATACCTTTAGTTTGATTGGGAATAAAGGCTATATTTCTGATGTTGATAAATTTAGCTATTTATTAAATTATTTAAAAGGAACACCACTTAAATTAGTTGAAGGGTTAGTAGGTCCTGTCTCTTTATAAAGAAAAGTTAATTATAGCATACCAACAGGTCTCACTATTACAGTTGGTGAATCTTCACTTAAGCATCAGACTTTTTAAATCACAAAGCAAACTAAATTAACCAAATACATATAAATTAAAAGCATTTTAAAACAGTATATAAAATCAAAGTAGCGTATTTACTAGGCCTATAGTTAATAATGAGGCAATCTTGAACAATTTCAGGGCATCTTCTGCCTCCATGAAAAGCAGATCATAAAATTGCACTCCCTCTTCAGCAGAAGCACTTAAAAGAAAGCAGCTGTTGACTAGTTACTACCACAAATATAGCCTCTTTATGGTATGTGTTAACTATAGTATAACACTAGAAATTTGTTTACTCTCCTCAATTTCTCAGGGGGCTGGAACAGCCTCAGAATTTCTATTTTAAATTACCTGTTTACCAAAGAAACTATGTCTGATGATGGAAATGAATAACACAGTGACCATAAATTTCTAACACAAACTCAACAGCATTTCAATCCTATTCCTCAGTTAAGTGTGCCAAATAGATCAAACAATCAGGCTAGACCTAGCACAATCTTTATAAGATTCCTATCAAGAAAGCGACAGACTTTCAGCTTATGCAGCTGATATACAATCTGGTATTAGCCCTGAAACATTACCATAAGCTTTGGAGTTCTTGAGTGTATTCAAAATGTACACAAGTCATGCTATTTCTAACAATGAGCTGAAAGGTTATTCGATAAAGAAGTAACACAGCATGGGGGGAAAGTTGAGTAGTGTTTAACACAAGTTTATTGGAGACAATGAAAACTGAGTAAGCCCTCTTAAAAATAATTAACGTCTCCAGATTTCAATTGTTTCATCCAATTATGTAGCTCATCTAATGTATTCCTTAATTCAATTAAAATATTTTAAGGGGGGAAGAAAGCATTATCTGAGCTTGAATGTCTACATCTTGTTTCAAGTACGTAATTAAATCCATCAGTAAAATGTTTAATCTGACAGCAAATTGTACTAATTTTGTATAAGGAATTTTTTACAGTGTGAGTAGCTAACTGTCTGATCTCAGTTTTGATAGGCTGTCCCAGAGGGGGGCCAGAAGGTCTTTCAGGCCTCCTCTTGTCCTTGTAACTCCTTATAACTATCTTTATCATACACATAGATTTCTTATATTTGGTTGAATAGAATGAACATAAAAATAGCACTTCACTATGAATTTCAAAAAGAGTATTGACTACAAGCCTATTAAGATAATGATTTCCCCACTAATCACAAGATTTTACATTAATTCATAACTCCATCACTCTACCTGAGCCCCAATCATAAATTTAATGGTTAAACTTTTACTAAAACTATGAAAAAATCATTTGATTCAACCTATAAATGTGATTATGGGGCTACATAAATCAGACACTAGTCTCTATGTGTTTAGGCCTACACTGATCTACTAATTACCACCCACCATCATTACATAGCCTATATGTAGATTCTATATGTAAAATTCTATATATGCAAAACTCTATGTAAAGACTAGTTATTATTTCGCCAGTTTAAAGCAAAATATATATATAAAAAAGGGCCAAACATGGAATCCCCTAATTCAACAGCTAATGAAGCGTCAATACAAGCAAATGCAACAGGCTGAAACTAAGAGATTTCTGGCACATTCTGGTCCCCTTAAAATACTTGTAGGTCTATTGAGGAAGCCAACCCATGCTTTATGGGTGGCACACTCTTGAGTTTAGACCTGAAGAGTGTGCCACCCATTTGGTACAGCGTCTAACTACTGGGTTGTATATGATAGAACCTAGAAGTTATTAAGTCTTTTGAGCACAATACTTGATTTAAAAAACCCTGTCTGATTAAATTACTATTTATAATTGATGAAAGATAGCAATAAAGGCTCATTAATTTGAAATATGATACTACCCAACTAACCAAGTAACAAAAAATATTATTCTTATTAAAGAGATGTTTGGTATTTTTTGGTTGTGAAAGGCTGTAATGATAGAACATTGATTATGAACTATTTCACATGCCTCATATTAGTCTAGGATCTGGCCCAGAGTTCGTATAAATTTCTGGGTGCAGAGGTTTTGACGACTGATCCAGACTAATTTTTGGGCGTAGAATCCGAATATTTCTATGCCATCGCACCAAATTGGTGCGAAAGTGGTTAAAATGGCAAAAAATTGGCAAAAATGGCAAAATTTTATAAGTTTTTCGTATTTTTGTCATATTCTTGATTTGAAAAAATTTTTAAGGGCAATTTTTTGTTTGAGAATCTGTTTTTGTAACATACTGCTGCCTGAACCAAGAAAACTGACAAAAATGTCAAAAAATAACAGCAAAAATAGTAAAAAATTAAGTAAATATTGTCAAAAAATCGCAAAAATGACATTTTTGGCTATTTTGGTGCATAAACTAGCTCTAACCAATCATATCGAACTAAATAGTCAAGAAATTAGATATTAATACCTCTGCAAGAATTTATTAAAACAAAGTATGCACAAATGTCTAAATTTCGGGTATAAACCGATAAAAATGGTTGTAAAATACTTGAAAAAATAGCCAAAATATAAAAAATAGTACTAATTTTGTTATTCTTAGGCTTGCTTGTTGTAAAATGCTTGAACTTCTTATAGAATCGATCTATTTGATTTCTTTAGAGTAACTAAGTCATATTTATTGTGTTTCAGGTTTAGTATTGGTAGTAGCTACAAATTGAGGATCCCTGTATTCATTATGTGATTCAACAGATGATAGATCATGGTAAGTAATAATCGAATTGAATATTTAAAACATAAATATAAAGACCAATGTGTTACAAATGAATTTTTATATGTATAGAATAGAACCAGTTTATTATAATTGCAATTGCAAGAAGTCTTAGTATATTTTATTTTTTCAGGATGTATGTCAACTTGTGCCAGAAAAGAAGCATAGCTCAAACCTTGGTAAATGTATCTTGTGCCAGAAGAACAAAAGCCCAAGTGGAGAGAAATATTTGAGCAGCGGAGAACATGGAATAAAAAATTTGCTTCAGTTGGCTTCTGCGTACCCAAATGATGACAGAAGCAAGCGTTTGAAAGCTCTTACTGAGAGTCAGACTCCTTATATCCAGTATCACAGCACTTCGTGCTATGCAACATATAAAAAGTTCGTTGAACGTAGCCAGAAGTCTAAAAATGCTGAATCTGAACCCTCCGATTCCTCCTTAGGGGAAGCATTAACTCCTCCAGAAAATAGTTCAAGCAAAAGGATTAAAACACAGCATATCAAGGATATGAAAGTGTGTGTATTTTGTGGTTCAGCTCGAGTCAAATTGAAAGGTGGAAACATTGACCATGATTTGTTTCGGATATGTACTCCAGGTCGTGCCCAAAAGTTATTGAGTTATGCTCACTTGTTCCAAGACGATGTTTTTACCAGAGTAGCGATGTTGAACGAATACAAAGATGTATTCGCTGCAGATGTATTCTATCATAATAATTGTATAAAGAAGCATTTTGCAGCCTATGATCGCAGAATAGAGACGATTTTGGAAAACAGACAGCAAGAAAATGAAGTTATGGGTTCTACTGACATGGTTCAAGAAGCGTTTAATGATGTAGTCTCAAAAATAGACTTCACAAGCTGTGGATACAGTGTCACCTACTTGAGACAAGAGATCAATAAAAAGCTGAACCAGGATGAATCTATCAGTAACTATTTGGTTAAGAGCCTGCTTATAGACAAATTTAAGGACACCATTTATTTTACATATCCTAGCAACAAACGAAAATCCCAGATGGTTTATTCTGTCCAGATTGAGAGTGCAAGAATTGTTGAAACTTTGCGGAAATCATCTGTCGAAAACGTTGCTAAGGACCTAAGGAAAGAGTTAAAAACTTACAGTTTTGGTTTACGCTCTAGCTATTGTGATCCAAACGATCTTGATCTAGCCTTAAAACGCTTCCAAAATGAACGTCCTCCAATATGGATGGAATTTCTTCAGCATTTGTTTTCCACCCGGAATGTATCAGATAGCAACAATCAGTTGATGCTGAAGTGTGACACTATCTTCCAGATGTTGTTTTACATCCTTCATAATGGTTTGGAGCCCACCCCATTGCATGTCGGATTTGCTCAAACTATACATAACCTGTCACAGTCTAAAGATCTTATTGAAATTGCAAACAAACGGAGCATTTGTGTAGGATATCAAGAAGTTCGCAAAATAAATTTTGCACTAGCAAAACGTACAATATCTTTATGTGGTTCACATAGAGTTCCAGTTCCTCCAGTATTTGATCAAAACCATCCAATTCAAGCAGCAATGGATAATTTTGACACCTTGGAAAATACCTTGTCTGGAATTGGTTCGACACACGATACGGTGCTAGTTTTATTCCAAAATGCTCCATTAAGCTCTGCACCAACACAACAGCATACTAATAAGATCAGTGAAGCTCCAGAGTCAACCCTCCGGCTTGGCAAGTTACAAAGCGTTCTTCCTTGCCAAGAAATTATCTCGATTGGACCAAGACATGAACGAGGTACAATAAGTCAAGATTTCCAAGTCTCTGAATACAAGGCAAACGATCATTTACTAGAGACTGTTAATCTCGACCATTTCCTGTGGTTTGTGATGCGATACAAACATAGAACAACCACAATACAGGGCTCTTCAACTAACTCAAATACTGATAATGATGACTTTGTTCCAAGCTTTGTTGCTATCAAAAGCCCTTTTGTAGGAGATAGCTTGAAGCCTACAACTATTGCGTTCACTCCCATACTGCCATAGAAAGCAACTGAATTTGATACCATTTTTACAACAATGATTAACTTTCAGGACGTGCTTAAGCAGCAGAATAAGCCATACGGTGCACTGTGGTGTGATGAAGGAGTTTATGCTATTGCGAAGGAAATTCAGCTCCTGAAAAAAGATCTGTTCAGTAATGTTTATCGGATTGGGTGGATTCCATTTTGAGAAGATTGTACTTGCTTGTATTGGATCTTATCTTCATATATCGGGAATTGAATCTGTTTTGGTTGAAAGCGAATGTTTCGGTCCAGACACAGTAAAATCCGTTATGAATGGCAATTATTATGTGAGAGCCAAGCAAGGATTATCTTTCGTGCACGAAGCAATACCAAGCATTATGTTCGATGGGTTTTTGAGTGTCGATGAACACCGTAACTTATATCAAGATGCTGCAACTAAAATTTCAATTATGGTTGCAGAACAAGAGCAATGGGGCGACTTTAAGTCTTCGATATATACTCTGTCTCAATCCTTTCAACAATATATAAAGCAGAGGTCTAATAGTAATGAAAACTTTCATTACTGTTATCATTTTACCAATAGATTGTATCTAATCATCAGCGATTTAACCTACTCAATGCGGGCAGGTGATTGGTCACTATTTCTTTCTTCCATACAGAGATCAATCCCACTTTTGTTCGCCTGCAATAGAACCAACTACGCCAGATGGGCACCAATCTTCTTTGAGGATTGTTTAAACCTTGAGGTACATTTTCCTGATCTCCACAAATCATTCCTTAGTGGTGGTTTTGTAGTGAGGAGAACGACACGACAATGTAGTGGAGTTCCAATAGACCAGGCACTTGAGCAACATTATAATAAGCCTGCAAAAGTGTCCGGAGGATTAATTGGCTTTACTCGGAGAAAGGAAGCAGTGGCACTGTGGAATATTATTAAACATGAGAAGGACTTATATTCTTCACAAATGAGAGGTTCCGGCCAGTTTGAAAATCGTGACGGGTATGATATTCATCATGAATACTCCAAGAGCCATGCCTTATCGAGCTCCAGTAATGTCCAAGCTATTCAACAGTACATTTACAGAGTTGGAAACACATTGAGCAAAACATTAGATGGCAAACCATTCAGAAACATTGCTACCGGTGAAGAGGATAAAGAGTCTTATACATATCACATTACTTGCCTAGATAGAGGAGATGTTGCTTACAAGAATTTCATAACCGAACGGCTTGAGAAAAAACAGAAACTTTGTTTGCAGCAATTAAGAGGCAAAAACCCGCAACAGCGAGGAACACTTCCAGAAAACGAAAGGAATATGACATAAAAAAAGAAACCATTGCAGCACTGAACTACATTGCATTTGCTCAGCTCAGGGAATTTCCATTGAATCAATTACTTTTCCATGAAATTACACCTCTTCCACTTTTTCTTGTAGACAGTGATCGTTTTTTGAGGAAATCTAAGAAATCGGAATTGGGATCGGAACTTGAAAAGAAACTGGGTGAAGACCTCCCATTGTTGTTAGAAAGGAATGATGCAATGATCATAGATTTTACGGCTCAAGTAAGGAAATTCCTGGTGAAAAAAGCAATGTTGAAAACATTTGGTGAATTTGCACAATCACTTTTAAATATGTTTTTGAGTATGGGATCCAAGTCAACCACAATTCATATCTTATTTGAAAATTACAAGGCTTCAAGCATCAAGACTGGAGAACGGATGAGACGATCAATTGCGCATTCGAAAATACAAATTTCCATAACATCACCTGAGCAGAGGCTTCCAATTGACTTCAACAAGTATTGGAGTTCCACAGATAACAAGGCAAACTTCCAAAAAATTTTTGTCGGCTTTTTCATGGAAAACTACCATGGAGATAAAATAATTGTACTGGGAGGTGGTACTCTTGAAAAACCTGAAGTTTGTGTCCAATTCCAAAATGGGAAGGTCTGCGAAATTCCTGAGCTTTGTTCTTCACAAGAAGAAGCAGATGACAAAGTGATGTTACATGTAAACTATGTGGTGGATAAAGCAGTGCCTGGTGGTGGAGCTACAGTTTCAGTAGCTACCAGTGATACTGATATCTTTGTGTGCCTCATCTACCATTTAACAAAATGGATTGAGCATGGCCTGAAGGAATTATGGTTTGTTAAAGGCTCTGGAACAAGTCGCAAAATCATTCCTCTGCATGGCTTGCATCAAAAGCTTGAAAACGATTTGATCCAAGTTTTACCTGCCTTGCATGCTTTAACTGGCTGTGACAGTGTCAGTAAAGTAGGCACAAAATCTAGTGCACTGAAGCAGTCAAACTACTTTGATGAAATTAAGGACTTTGGCAAGGAACCACTTACAGAGGAAATAATCGAAGATGCCGAAAACTTTCTGGTTCATTGCATCAAACCCAGGTCAAAATTCATATAATTTGATCAACTAAGATCTGAGCAATACTACAAAACTGGGGACAAAATCGATTTTACTCAGCTTCCTTGCTTTCAAAAAGTATTAGACTGCATATTAAACGGGCATATCTTCAGTGCAAACTTTGGCTTGACTCTCCATATGGCTCCGTATCTGAAAATTTAAATCCACTTGACTATGGTACGTAAAGTCTGATGAGGGACTTTTGGAACCTCAACTAACCGATTACCCAGATAAACCTCAGGATTTGATTGAACCTTGCAGCTGCAAAACCTGTACCAAGAGGTCAAAATGCCCTTGCACTGCGTCATCCATACCATGCTTCTCATTCTGCAAGTGCAATCAAAGAACATGCCAAAATCCTAACGCCTGAATTTCAGCAAGTAACTGAATTAAATTACAGACGAACAAATCTGTACATTGTACTTCTGTTTCATTTTCATGGTGTCAGAAGATGATACCACAAAAGCCATAGTGCTTTTATTTGTAAATAATGTTTCAATAAAAAAAAAAAAAAACAATGGGGCCTCATCATTGAATGAGGTCGTTCCCACTAAGTTAGCTATAACTTAGCCCATTGCCGTGGTGCTGCACTGGGAAGATGCACCTGAGTGACGGTAACACTCTTTCTCAATCACATAAGCGGCCTTGACAGTTTTTGTCATTTTTGCCAAACTCTTTGCCACTTTTGCAAGATTTTCAGTCAACTTCATCATCAGAAATAATACATGATCTTATCTCACAGTCTTTTACAACATGCAAACCTAAGAGTTTTATAAAATTAGCACTATTTTTTATATTTTGTCTATTTTTTCAAATATTCTACAATCATTTTTAATCATTGTAACCCAAAATTTAGACATTTGTACATGTTTTTGTGTTAGGAAATTTTAGTAGAGCTATTAATATCTAATTTCTTGACTATTTAGTTCGATAAGATTGGTTAGAGCTAGTTTATGCACCAAAATAGCCAAAAATTTCATTTTTGCGATTTTTTGACAATATTTACTTAATCTAATATACTATTTCAGAAATGAAGCCTTATATATATATATATATAATATATATATATATTATATATATATATATATATATATATATATATATATATATGTAACAGTTTTTTTGCGCACACCTACAGGTCGCTACAATTGGTGTAGAACAATGCCGTTTTCACCATTCGATGCGTCTTTTTATTTTGCAGTGCCCATGCTAAAAAGCCCATGCTAAAAAAAAATTCCCGAACATAAATCCTGCCCCCCCCTTTTAGGGTACAGTTCTTCCCATTTCTTCATTTTTAATCATAATTTTGGCACAAAATGGGGGAGGGGTGGGGAAATGGGGGAGGGGGGTGGGGTTAATGGGGAAACTCAGAAAAATAGATGCGATATATATATGTAACCAAAAAAAATTAGTCTTTGCAAGGTGCCAGCCCCCTTCCCCCCTTGGGGTAATGGGGGAAGGGTGGGGGTAAATGGGGGAGAGGGGTGGGGGAGGGGGTCTTGGGGGAGAGGGGTGGGGTAATGGGGGAGGGGGGGAGGTTAATGGGGAAACTCAGAAAAAAAAATTATAACCAACATCGATTCCGGTCAGGAAGATCATGCTTATCACAACTAATGGAACACTATAACAATATTATTGATGCACTCGAAACAATGAAAACTATGATTTGGCGGGCCGCAGGGCCCCCAATTACTGTCGGTTCAGTTATTTGGTCAATAAAACTATAGAAATGAACGCAGTCATGAAAATCTTAGGCTTCAAATCCGAGCTCATTGTATTAAGATTTGTGAAGCTTTAGATTTTCATGGCTGCGTTCTTTTCTGTAGTTTTATTGAATGAATAGTAAATCCTTTGCAAGGTGCCAGCCCCCTTCCCCCCTTGGGGGTAATGGGGGAAGGGTGGGGTAAATGAGGAAGAGGGTGGGGGAGGGGGTATTTGGGGAGAGGGGTGGGATAATGGGGGAGGGGGTGGGGTTAATGGGGAAACTCAGAAAAAAAAATGATAACCAACATCGATTCCGGTCAGGAAGATCATGCTTATCACAATTAATGGAACACTATAACAATATTATTGATGCACTCGAAACAATGAAAACTATGATTTGGCGGGCCGCAGGGCCCCTAATTACTGTCGGTTCAGTTATTTGGTCAATAAAACTATAGAAATGAACGCAGTCATGAAAATCTTAGGCTTCAAATCCGAGCTCATTGTATTAAGATTTGTGAAGCTTTAGATTTTCATGGCTGCGTTCTTTTCTGTAGTTTTATTGAATGAATAATTGGTTTGCCAGTAACTGGAAGGCCGCAGGCACCCCAATTACTGAGGCCCAAGGTGAGAGGAATAGGAATGATATCCAGATAAAGGGCTACTGATGTTCAAAATAAAATACGCCGTAGGCCCACAATTCAGCCGAAGCACCGCAGATCTAGCAAAATCGGCGCGTAGCGCCGACCTTTTGCTAGTTTTTTACTATTTTTGCTGTTATTTTTTGACATTTTTGTCAGTTTTCTTGGTTCAGGCAGCAGTATGTTACAAACACAGATTCTCAAACAAACAATTGCCCTTAAAAAAATTTCAACTCAAGAATACGACAAAAATACGAAAAACTGATAAGATTTTGCCATTTTTACCAATTTTTTGCCATTTTGACCACTTTCGAACCAATTTGGTGCGATGGCATAGAAAAATTCGGATTCTACGCCCCAAAATTAGTCTAGATCAGTCGTCAAAACCTCTGCACACAGAAATTTATACGAACTCTAGGCCAGATCCTGTACTATATAGACTATCCCGTCAGACCCTAGGGCCTAGGCTCTATGTGTGTAGGCCTACACTGATCTTCTAATCACCATCCATGTAATCCATTTCCACACAGGGACGGAGGCAGTCTCCCCTTTTTTGGAAAGTTCAGGAAAAAAAACTGCGGTAGGTAATTACAACCAAGGTTCATCGCCAAACTATAACGTTTAACAATTTGATGTGTGTATATATATATATATATATAGGTTATTTAAGCGATATTTTACGTCGTTTATTTAAACACGTCCAAACGTGTTCGGACGTTTAAACATGTATCGTACTGAATTACTGAAACATGAAGTGCGGAGAAACTGGACAGCTAGGCGCCAGTTATTTTTGCATGCACTACAGCATAGTCTCAGATGACTCAATTTGTTACTGGAATAAAACGGACGGTGGGCTGTAATGTGATTTTGTGGTGCACCTATGTGTAAATTGCGTATTTACTAAAGTATTCGATTTTGATTTAGTAAAGTAGTTACACATTTGATAAGGTACATATTTTTTTGTCAAGTAGCCCTAAATTATTTTTCCATGCGATTATTCTGTTTAAAATATATATATGTTAAACAGATGTGCGTTTCTTCTGTCTCAACTGATCTAGCTGTTTCTGCATCCGTTTGATTTGACTTTTACGTGAGAGTTTCATTTGGATCTCTTCTAATGATTTCGTTATTCATAGATATGTTATACTGTTAAACGTGTATACACTAAATAATTGTAAGCATGAAATCAATAAATGTGTGAATAAAATAGTTAGTTTCTTTGTAAATATGAAAACTATAGGATCAATACCTGACTTCAAATTTCAGAAAATACAAGTAATTACATCATAATATAGCTTAGATTGCACCAAT
This sequence comes from Bathynomus jamesi, assembly GCA_023014485.1. Lineage (NCBI taxonomy): Eukaryota > Metazoa > Arthropoda > Malacostraca > Isopoda > Cirolanidae > Bathynomus > Bathynomus jamesi. The sequence continues at coordinate 878,944 of JAJOZX010001393.1, read as the reverse complement.
GTGACTGTCCTATCCAAACTTTTGTTGGAAATGGTATATATTTCATGTTGATGGCTGTATAGTGGCTGTTCAAAAATGGCAGTTGCACTGACATTTTCAGACAGTTTTTATACAAAATAAGCTGAAAATGCGCTGGCTTACGGAGCTCCGCCCTGGACCCCGCTGGGGAGTTTCCATCTCTCCCCCAGACCCCCTAACTGTATGGGCTCGCCCGATTCACCACGGAACCTGACGAACGTAGTTCAAGTTCACCCCCCCTTGGAACATTCCTGGCTACGTCCCTCTCTCTACATAGGTTATATGTAGGTTCTAAAATGTAAAAATTCTATATATAGGCTATAGTTGCAATATACTTAAGACCTACTTGGTAGACTAACCTTGCTTCTGGCTGACAAAAGGGGTTTTCTTAAGGTAGATGAGTCAACAGTTAAAGACACAATTAAACCCTGCTTAAATACATTATTTACACAAAACAGATTAAGGGTATGTTACTTAACCCACAAACAACACAAACAACAGTACGTACCCATTTTGTAATGTAAAGTCAATAGTGGAGCGATTATTTCAAAATCACAGAGGCAAAAATGAGACTCTTAGTTAATAAGTGTGTGATGTTCACAGATGACCCATAAAAAGATATACTGGGTTAATACAAATGCATATAAGTAATTTTATATTTTAAATAACAATGTTCATTTTGCCGAAGACTGTCCAAAACTTTACTAGAAAGCTCTTAATTTTACTGTTTTAGCCTAAACACCCACCAATGTAAAAATACTTCAACTTTCCATCTCTGTGTTTAACTGCAATAAATTTTCAAGGTTTAGTCTAAAAGTTTTCATTATTTTGTAGTGGAATAAAGAAATAGTTAAAATTATTAAAAATAAAATTGTGATTAGGAAGTCTATTATTATTAGTAATAGCCAATAGGCTATCACCCTTTTATAAGGAAATAACAGGTGAGCCAAGTCAAGGACTTGTATTGTCAAAACAGGGGGAATAATGCGAAACAGGACATTTTTTGTAGGGACTGAAGCTGGTTAGAAGCCGAATTCGAATAAAATTAATCTCAAACTAGAAAATAAATGCTTTTAGGACTTCCTATAATTTACATTTTCAGTCTACAGTTTCCTTACTGAAACTCTCCCATCAAATTCTGTATCTCAAAACTAAACAGTTCTTTCATTCTTTCCCACTCTCCTCAAGTTAAGTTTAAGAGTGATAGTTCAACATTGTAAACTTGAAGCATGTATATGGTGAGTAGGCCTACAAAAATGAGTGTATAAACTGTATGAAATAGACCTATCCAATTGTTATAATGTTTCAGACCAACAAAGACCCTAGGATCCACTCATGGCTGGTCTACCTAACTGTGCTCATAATTGTGTATTGTGCATGTCCTCCGTGGTGGCGGAGGGGACCTACAATTTTACGTGGGTTCTGAACCACAAAGCCTTAATTTTACTACCTTAACCTATACCCAATCTATCAACATATGCGTCTAATCGACTTTTAAACATGTTTATAGACGTGCTACTAATTACTTCTACCGGCAAACTATTCCAGCTATTTACTATTCTATGCGTAAAAAAGAGTTTGGCAACTGATGTCTCGAACCTTCTACTTGTCAACTTACACTCGTTATTTCTAGTCCTATTACATTGAGATATTTCAAAAAAGCTATCTCTACGTTATCGAACCCATTCATAATTTTGAAAGCCTGGATTACATCACCTCTTAGCCTTCTAGTCTCGAGTGTAGTAAATTTTAACTCCTTAAGCCTATTCTCGTACGACTTTGACCTAAGAGACGGAATCATCTTAGTTGCTCGTCTTTGAACTCTTTCGAGTTTGTCTATATCTTTGCGCATATGCGGATTCCAAAATTGGATCGCGTACTCCAAATGGGGTCCAACTAATTATTTGTAAAGAGGAACTATAATATCGCGCGATTTGTACTCAAAATTCCGAGCTATAAAACCTAATACTTTGTTCGTTTATTAACCGCTGCTGTACTTTGTTTCGCTACTTTTAAATCACCAGTGACTATAACTCCTAAATCTTTTTCCTGCTCTACGCTTGTTAACTCCTTCCATGACATACTATACGCAAAAGTACCGTTACGCGAACCTATATGTAAAATTTTGCACTTATCGACGTTAAATCTCATTTGCCATGTGACTGACCAATCAACGATTTTATTCAGATCTTCCTGAATTTTACCTCTATCTTCGTCATTAATCGCCCTACCACCCAGCTTCGTGTCATCCGCAAACTTTGAAACTGTACTGACTAGGCCGACATCTAAATCGTTAATATATATAAGAAAAAGCAAGGGGCTCAATACAGAACCCTGAGGAACGCCACTCGCTACATTAGCCCAACACGACTCCGCTCCATCAACGATCACCCTCTGTTTCCTACCTCGCAACCACTCTTCTAGCCAATTTATTACTACACCCCTGATTCCATGAGCCTTAGTTTTTTCAATGCCTCTTTTGTGCGGTACGGTGTCAAACGCTTTTTGAAAATCTAAATATACTACATCAACCGCCCGATGACTATCGTAAACGTCAACCACGCTTTGAAAAAATTCTAAAAGAATAGTTAAGCAAGATTTGTTTCGCCTAAAACCGTGCTGCGTATTTCTAACTAAGTTATGCAATTCTAAGTGTTCGACTATACGATCCCTAATTATTGATTCCAGTAGCTTACCTACAACAGACGTTAAACTGATTGGCCTATAATTTCCCGCCGCACCTTTATCGCCTTTCTTAAAGATAGGTGTTACGTTTGCTAACTTGAAATTATCTGGTACGCACCCCTCAGAAATAGACGCATTAAAAATCTTTGTTAGCGGCACAACAATGCTCTTTTTAATTCTTTTAGTTGTAGGGGATATATGGAATCCGACCTCGGTGATTTACGCATTTTCATTTTATCAATATAGCGCATTACCCCCCCTTCACTAACCACAATATTATCCAAAATATTACCATTATCAAAAGGTATTTTGTCTAAGACCGTAGGGATATTCGTTACATCTTCTATAGTAAAAACTGACGTAAAAAATTCGTTTAACAAGGTAGCCATTTCCTTGTTTTCAGAAACTAGATCTCCGTTAACATTTTTCAACGGCCCCAAGACACTTTTTACTGGATTTCTATTGTTGACGTATTGAAAGAATGGCTTGGGGTTTTCTTTACCGTCACGAGCTATGGAAATTTCAATTTGCGCTTAAATTTTTTTTATTACACTTTTCGTTTCACGCCTTAGAGATATGTATCATAGTTGTTTCGTAACCACAAATTGTCTTTATCGCACTTATGTAGCCTATAAGCCCTATCTCTACTCTTTATAATGTCTCCTACTCTAGAAGTAAACCACAAGGGCTTGTTGTTTACTTTCACACGCTTAATTTTGTACGGTACACATTCCTCATTTTGTAAGATGCATATGCTCAGTATTTTATATATATATATCACAGCTATTAATAACATGGTAAACCCTTATTACAGTTTATTCATTTAATTATGACTCTCCAGGTTATAGGAAAATATGCTAATTCCGGAATAATGCTATTGTGTAGGCTAAATATATTAGGCCTAGACCAATATTATATTTAAGCGCATAACGGCAATGTCTTGGCTGAATTACGACTATATCATGGCGCGGGTGCCAGTGATACAAAATTACACCATCGGATGGGTAATATTTAACTGCCGAAGGTTATTATCAGGCTAAAGATGAAAGCAATATAAAGGCCAAATTTAAAAATTCTAAAAAGAAGATATATGAATGCTTTGGGCGAAAATGAGGAGTGAAAATATGATTGAAGAAATTGGGGAGGCTCTATTGAATATTTTGAATAACATAATGACAAATTAATCATCAATATAATTCCCTTCTTTTTCTATAACCTCCTCCCACCTGTAGAAAAGTTTTTTTTAATGCCACGTCCGAAGAAATCCTTGGTTTCGAGTTAAAAAAGCGATCACTTCATTTTCGATAGCTTCCCTGGATTGCAACTTTTGTCCATCTAGGTGGTGTTGCAGACTTCTGAATAAATGGTAGTCTGAAGGTGCGATGTCCGGAGAATAAGGTGGATGAGGCATTTTTTCCCAACCAAATGCTTCCAATTGGGCAGTGGTGATTCGAGCAGTGTGAGGGCGCGCGTTATCCTGGTGGAATAGAACACCTCTGCGATTAATTAATGCAGGACATTTTTCTTGTAATGCCATCTTCAATCGTTGGAGTTGTTGGCAGTAGACTTCAACTGTGATTGTTTGGCTATCTGGCAGAAGCTCAAAATGAATAATTCCTTGCATATCTCACCAAAGGCATAGCAAAATTTTCTTTGGATGGGGTCCATTCCTTGGCTGAGGTTCAGGCTTTGTTTCACGGCTAAGCCACTGATATCGACGCTTAATATTGTTATAGAGGACCCATTTTTCATCCCCAGTGACGATCCGATTCAGAAACGGTGCCTGCAGTTGCCGAGAATGCAGTAATGTGTAAATATCGATTCGATGTTGAAGATTCGCTTGTGACAAATCATGCGGAACCCATTTTCCAACCTTCACTACTTTTCCTAACAGCTTCAAATGACGATGAACGGTCATATGGCTAGCGCCGAGTTGCAGGCCAAGTTCTCTTACAGTTACCGTTGGGTTTTCCTCCACCGTTGCTTTCAGCAACTCTTCATCTAACTCATTTGTTCGTCCTGTTCGTTGATAATCTTTCAGACTGAAGTCTCTATTTCTGAACTTCTCAAACCATCTCCTACACATCCATTCGCTCACATCATCATTTCTATAAACTATTTGAATGTTTTTTTCGGATTCACTAGCGTTAGATCCTTTATGGAACTCATACAGCATCACGTGTCGAATATGCTCTTTCGTGGGCTCCATGTTTTTTCAATTACTGTAATATCGTAGGGGTGGCGTTGTAACTGTATGAAAAACACCAGAGAAAATATTCATTAGCCTAATCTTAAACTAGCCTAAGCCTACACTAGCCTAAGTCATTCTGTATCATTCTGTATCGTGATAAAACCTGTGAGAACCTGTCGCCGCGTGTATTTTGCAACATTTCTAAAACTATCTCAGATTATCTTGAGGTTATTCTATTATCTATCGTCCGTTTTCTAATCGATCAGAATTTATGTTACAACCTGATATATTGTTAAATAATTTTAAAAATAATCCCTTAAACATTGTAAAATGTACATTAAGTTCATATGACAAAGTCAAATTCACATTTAGTTTCTCTCTCTCTAACTCGGGAACGACAGAAATGATTCTTGAATATATACAGGGCGTCCCAAAAAAATGTATACACACTTTAAATAATTATAAAGGCAGTGTTTATTAAAATACATTTCATTTTCAAAATGTAATAGAATCTACAGACATTATTTAATTGTTTTGTCAACGCCTGTTTTCAAACTGACGTCCGTTCTGGTCCAGGCACTGCTGATAACGCGAAGCAATGGAATCGCAAACATCACGAAACATTTCGTTTGGTATTTGTGTGCATTCTCGTTCAATGGCTGCTCTCAATTCAGCGACTGTTGCAGGTTTTATAGCGTAGACTTTGTCTTTTAAGTATCCCCATAAAAAAAAGTCTATTGGTGTGAGGTCTGGTGAACGCGGAGGGTATTCTACGAAACCCCTTCGTCCAATCCACATCCACATCGTGCCAAGTACCACTCGCAATACTCCACTCTTCGGTCCGGATCATCTTCATTAATAGCATGGACTAATCTTGGAATGTAACTTTTCCATTGACAGCGCTTCAAAATGCGTTGGACAGACGATTCTGAAATTCCTACCTCACGACTCGCTTGCCGCACAGATTTTCTTGGACTTTGGTGATACGTTTCCAGTACTCTTTCTTGCTTTGTGGGGCTTGTCGATGTCCGTGGTCTTCCGGAACGCTTCTTGTGGACATTCTGAACAGTTCCATCGGCTTCAAACTTATCTCTAATTCGAGTGATGGTAAGTCGCGTTGGTAGATCTGTTTGAAACTCCCTCCTAAACTGTCTTTGCACTTCAACTGCGTTTTCACACTTCCAGTAGCATTTTAGAATGAATTTCCTTTGTTCAAAGCTTAGTCTGACTGCCATTATTAATTCTAATGGGTTTAACTTGGAAAGAAAGAAACATCAATTGAGCTATCAGCTGTTAAAGTGTGTATACATTTTTTTGGGACGCCCTGTATATATATATATATCAGTGGCGACTCCTGTACTCGGGCTACTCGGGCTCAGCCCGAGTGTACATTTGTAAAATATACATAAATTTTGTTGTTCAATATGTTAAAATCTTTATTTAATGCCTCTTTTGCAGAAATCTATTTTAAAACAAAGAATAATGTCATAACAAGTTCGTCACTTTGTGTACTCTTCTTTCATGATCTATTACGATATTTGCTCGGGTCCAAACGCTGACTTGTCAAAAAGTAACGCTCACTGTTGCTTTTTAAACAGAAAGCTTTCGCTCATCCTCCATGCTTCTAGACTCGGGATGAGTGATTTCCGCCCTACCTGTTATAAATAATCTTCAAAATTTCAAGTGGCTTTTATTCAATATTTTTCACGGAGTATACCTTTGCATTGATCTCATGATTTAACTGTTGACTGATGAAACGTTTGCTTTCCATGATAATACTGCATTAACAAAATTTAATTCGTCCAGGTAGGGCTCAATTTCGTCAGCCTAGTGACGCGAAAAACATAGCTAGCCTATGCTAAAAATGATAACTGGCAACTCCTCTCAGGTTTCTTCAGTAGTTTAGTTGCCTGCGGAAGTGAACGTTGTAGCATTGTGTTGTGTATTTTCTGTGTATAGTGTAACTAGTGTATTATAACTATCTTATATTTTTGTGTTCAAACAGCTCTACATTTACCCATAATGGAGAAGGATGTTGTGTTAGATTTAAAAGAAAAACCATTTGGGCAGAGAAATATTGCGGAAAAGCGAGAAATTATCAAATTAGGCCGACCCACTCCTTCACTGAAAACTAAAATAGGCCATCGTACTTTTCAAATCAAGTGGTATGGACAGATTGATTGGCTGTGTGCAAGTGCCTCTAATGAGAAACTATACTGTTGGCCATGTTTGCTTTTTCAACCGAAACCAAATCAATCGTGGACAGATGGTGGTTACAGCAATTATAAAAATATTCTAAGTGACTGCAAACATCATAATAAATCTTTGAGTCATTTGCATAATTACAAATGTCTAAAAACTTTTGGACAGTTTGATATTGAAACTGCTCTTAGTGAGACTGCAAAACTTGAAAAAGAAAGGTATAACAAATCAGTTGAAGAAAATAGACAATATTTAAAACAGTTAACAAATGCCGTATCATATCTTTGTAAACAAGAACTGCCATTGCGTGGCCATGATGAAGGAAAAGATAGCCTTAATAAAGGTAATTATCGAGAGCTGTTGCATTGCTTTGCTGAAATAGATAGTGTTTTTGCATCTAGACTTTCCACGAAAGAAGGATCGAAGCATTTTTCAGGAGTTTCAAGTACAATACAAAATGATATCATATCTGCAATAGATAGTGTCATAGCTGATGCAATTCATACTGAAGTTGAAAAAGTTCCTTTTTTCTCAGTGCAAGCAGATGAAACTACAGATTGTGCAATGCATGCCCAACTCTCAATTATAATTAGATATGTGTCTGAATGCCAAATAAATGAAAGATTTTTAGGATTTTTTGACGTAAGTGATGATAAAAGTGCTTCAAGGTTGGCTGATATGATAGAAAATGTGTTGAACTCCTTTAGTGAAGCTAAAACTAAATTGGTTAGCCAAACGTACGATGGAGCAGCTGTGATGGCAGGTGAGCTAAACGGGGTGCAAAGAAAATTGAAGGAGAAAGGATTTAAATACGGCCATTTTATTCACTGCTATGGTCATAAGCTTAACTTAGTTTTGAGTAAAAGTGCTGAGAAAGTGAATGGGGTTAAAATGTTTTTTTTCTCATTTACGCTCTTTTAGTAAATTTACATCTTCGAGTACAAAACGGAAAAGTGTCTTTCGAGATTTTAATATCAGCATTCCATCACTGTGTGAAACAAGATGGTGCTATAGATCTAGAACTGTGTCATCCATAAAACAGATGCTTGAAAACTTGAAAAGTGCATTTCAACATATTTTAGACAATAATGAAAGGTGGGATGAAGATACTCTAAGTGAAACTGACAATCTGCTGGCAAAATTGAATGACTTCACTTTTATGTTTTTCATAAATTGTTTTCATAACATATTATCCCAAGCTGGAAAACTCTTTGATGTTCTGCAGTGTAAGCAGCTTGACATGAAGTTGGGCCAGGATAAAATAAATGACTTTATTCAATTTGTCGAAAATCATCGTAACGATGAACATTATGAAAAAATCGTTCAAGAAACAATGGGCGACATTGCACAACCAGATGACTCGGGGCCTCCTCCCAGGAAAAGGGTCAGGGGAAGACAAATGAACTATAAAGCTGTGAACAAGTTTGAAATGTTTGCTCATTCATTTCCTATGCAACATGTAAACGCTTTACAAAGTAAATACCCAGATATCTTTGATTGCAAATCCTTGGAGAACGAACTGAAATATATGTATAATGACAGTGACTTTAAAAAATGCAAGTCAGTCAATGTCATTTTAGAGTTAATTCATAAACTGGATTTGTTGTCTGCTATGTCTGAAAGTGTTAAGCTAATTCAACTTTTGCTGACCATCCCTGGAACTTCAGTTGCCAATGAAAGAAGTTTCTCAACCTTAGACAGAATTCGATCATATTTGCGATGCACAATGGCTCAAGAACGGCTGTCATCCCTGGCTCGCATTTCGATCGAAAAACAAATACTGAATGACTTGGAAAGCAAAAAGGAGCTACACGACAAGATTTTACAGGAATTTGCTATAAAACCAAGACGCTTGGAATTTATGTTTAAATAAAGTAAGTTCATGGTTTATTTTTTATTAAATTATGTAAATATTTTATTTATGATTCATTGCATGTATACCGTATATTTTTGTTCATGCTGGTTCTTTAAATTGTTTTGGTAAAAATTTGTACTGAGCCCGAGTAACATTGATAAGCTAGAGTCGCCACTGATATACAGGGCATCCCAAAAAAATGTATACACACTTTAACAGCTGATAGCTCAATTGATGTTTCTTTCTTTCCAAGTTAAACCCATTAGAATTAATAATGGTAGTCAGACTAAGCTTTGAACAAAGGAAATTCATTCTAAAATGCTACTGGAAGTGTGAAAACGCAGTTGAAGTGCAAAGACAGTTTAGGAGGGAGTTTCAAACAGATCCACCAACGCGACTTACCATCACTCGAATTAGAGATAAGTTTGAAGCCGATGGAACTGTTCAGAATGTCCACAAGAAGCGTTCCGGAAGACCACGGACATCGACAAGCCCCACAAAGCAAGAAAGAGTACTGGAAACGTATCACCAAAGTCCAAGAAAATCTGTGCGGCAAGCGAGTCGTGAGGTAGGAATTTCAGAATCGTCTGTCCAACGCATTTTGAAGCGCTGTCAATGGAAAAGTTACATTCCAAGATTAGTCCATGCTATTAATGAAGATGATCCGGACCGAAGAGTGGAGTATTGCGAGTGGTACTTGGCACGATGTGGATGTGGATTGGACGAAGGGGTTTCGTAGAATACCCTCCGCGTTCACCAGACCTCACACCAATAGACTTTTTTTTATGGGGATACTTAAAAGACAAAGTCTACGCTATAAAACCTGCAACAGTCGCTGAATTGAGAGCAGCCATTGAACGAGAATGCACACAACATACCAAACGAAATGTTTCGTGATGTTTGCGATTCCATTGCTTCGCGTTATCAGCAGTGCCTGGACCAGAACGGACGTCAGTTTGAAAACAGGCGTTGACAAAACAATTAAATAATGTCTGTAGATTCTATTACATTTTGAAAATGAAATGTATTTTAATAAACTGCCTTTATAATTATTTAAAGTGTGTATACATTTTTTTGGGACGCCCTGTATATATATATATATATATATATATATATACACACAGACACATATATATATATATATATATATTTTATTTATTTATTTATTTTTTCAATTAATGTCATGTAAATTCAACTATTAATAACAGATAGATAAGCGCACGTACATGCAACTTCTTAAAGTAAAATGTGTCCCTCATCAATAGAAAATAGAGTTGTTTACACGTCGCACTCAATAAACATATATATATATATAATATATATATATATTATACACAATCTGACCCCCCTATACACTCGTGCAGCAAGCACCACGCTGCTGAAATTGGTGCGCTCTCTTTCTTTCTCGTCGCTTTTCCATGCTATTCAAAATTTACACAAGTCATACTATTTATTAACATTGAACTGAAACATCATTCTATAAAGAAGTCACACCGTATGAATATAAAGTTGAGGAAAGTATTTACAGAAGTTTATCCGAGACGAAGGTCGTGCGCAAAACATGGACTCTTAAAACTCAACATTATTAGCTATTTTCTGAGAATTGAAATCTCTCTGAAGATTTAAATTTAGTATCTTCTCATTCAAGGCCAGTATACAGTATTTTATTAACTCTCTACTCATTTTCATAATACAGGTTTATAGTATATACATATAGGAACCTGTTAAGAGTAGACCCACTATAATACAGTAAAGAAGTTAATTAACTATATTTAATATTTGTTCAACTCGGAGAGACATCACTGTACATTTGAATTCTATTATCCTGTTTGAGATTTTTCATTACTTTATATAAATGTACTTTAGCTACTTTGAGATTATCTCTTAAAGTTGGACAATTTATTTTCCAGTAAAAAGTGTCTTGGGGCCGTTCAAAAATGTTAACGGAGATCTAGTTTCTGAAAACAAGGAAATGGCTACCTTGCTAAACAAATTTTTTACGTCAGTTTTTACTATAGAAGATGTAACGGTCATAGACATAATACCGTTTGATAATGGTAATATTTTGGATAATATTGGGTTAGTGAAGGGAAGGTAATGCGCTATATTGATAAAATGAAACGCGATATCACCGGGGCCGGATTCCATATATCCCATACAACTAAAAGAATTAAAAGATAGCATTGTTGTACCGCTAACAAAGATTTTTAATGCGTCTATTTCTGAGGGGTGCGTACCAGATAATTTCAAGTTACCAAACGTAACACCTATCTTTAAGAAAGGCGATAAAGGTGTTGTAGGTAAGCTACTGGAATCAATAATTAGGGACGTATAGTCGAACACGTACAATTGCATAAACTAGTTAGAAATACGCAGCACGGTTTTAGGCGAAACAAATCTTGCTTAACTAATCTTTTAGAATTTTTTCAAAGCGTGGTTGACGTTTACGATAGGCATCGGGCGGTTGATGTAGTGTTATTTAGATTTTCAAAAAGCGTTTGACACCGTGCCGCACAAAAGACTCATTGAAAAAACTAAGGCTCATGGAATCAGGGGTGTAGTAATAAATTGGCTAGAAGAGTGGTTGCGAGGTAGGAAACAAAGGGTGGTCGTTGATGGAGCGGAGTCGTGTTGGGCTAATGTAGCGAGTGGCATTCCTCAGGGTTCTGTATTGGGCCCCTTGCTTTTTCTTATATATATTAACATTTTAGATGTCGGCCTAGTCAGTACAGTTTCAAAGTTTGCGGATGACGCGAAGCTGGGTGGTAGGGCGATTAATGACGAAGATAGAGGTAAAATCCAGGAAGATCTGAATAAAATCGTTGATTGGTCAGTCACATGGCAAATGAGATTTAACGTTGATAAGTGCAAAATTTTGCATATAGGTTCGCGTAACGGTAATTTTGCGTATAGTATGTCAGGGAAACATTTAACAAGCGTAGAGCAGGAAAAAGATTTAGGAGTTATAGTCACTGGTGATTTAAAAGTAGCGAAACAAAGTACAGCAGCGGTCAATAAGGCGAACAAAGTGCTAGGTTTTATAGCTAGAAATTTTGAGTACAAATCTCGCGATATTACAGTTCCTCTTTATAAATCATTAGTTAGACCCCATTTGGAGTACGCGGTCCAATTTTGGAATCCGCATATGCGCAAAGATATAGACAAAATCGAAAGAGTTCAAAGACGAGCAACTAAGATGATTCCGTCGCTTAGGTCAAATCGTACGAGGATAGGCGTAAGGAGTTAAAATTTACTACACTCGAGACTAGGAGGCTAAGGGGCAATCTAATCCAGGTTTTCAAAATTATGAATGGGTTCGATAACGTAGATAGAGATAGCTTTTTCGAAATATCTCAATATAATAGGACTAGAAATAACGGGTGTAAGTTAACAAGTAGAAGGTTCGAGACAGCAGTTGCGAAAAACTTTTTTACGCATAGAATAGTAAATAGGCGGAATAGTTTGCCGGTAGAAGTAATTAGTAGCACGTCTATAAACATGTTTAAAAATCGATTAGACGCATATGTTGATAGATTGGGTATAGTTTATGGTAGTAAAATTAAGGCTTTGTGGTGATAGATCCCACAGCTCAACACAAGTTTTGTGGGATATAGGGAGGCAGCATCTTGGGTTAGGGGATACTCTCTGTCCTTACACACCCCATTTAAAGAGATTCCTCTGCCGAGCGATGCCCCCCATAGTACTGTGAGGTATTGAAAAACTCATGATCTTCACTTGCCCGACAAACACCTTGAAATGGGAGACCCAAAATGGGTGCACACACATTTCTTCATTACTGTACAGTCTTTACAGCCACACCTACACTTTTCCTCCTAAGTATATATATTGTAATGTATATGGTTGTAAATATTGACTTGGTCCGCAATCGATATGGACCGTGACTTATTTTTGGTTGGCAAGGTACTGGTATTGATGGATACCGTAATGAAATTGACTGGATTCTTTGGATCTGATATATTTGCATGTCGGTTATAAACAGATATAGAGTGTAACATATTTGTGGATAGTAGGCTATTATGACTTGATCCTCTGGATCCAGAGATTCTATCTTTAGTTTTAAATCGATAATTAATTAGTTTTAAATTGATAATTATTTAGTTTTGTAAAAATTGGTCGTTGCCAATGTACAGATAATTTTTATAATAAATTTCTTTATTCTTGTGGTTTGGAACCCACGTAAAATTGTAGGTCCCCTCCGCCACCACGGAGGACATACACAATACACAATTACGACCAAAGTTGGGTAGACCAGCCATGAGTGGATCCTAGAGTCTTTGTTTGTCTGAAACTTTATAACATTATAACATTATATATTTTTTTTTTTTTAAGTTCGGAAGAACCGATTGCCTCTATTTAAAAGGGCATATCTCGGCGGAAAAACAAGAAAAAGTGAGAGGAAAGACAGAGGAAAAAGAAAGGGTGGAGGGGACAGTCGAAGTGGAAAAAGACCAAGGACTGCAGGGTCGAGCCCCATCATCCATGGTGGTGCTAGGGCCAGGAGGGCGCACGTGAAACCTCCAGGAACAAGCACGTACAAACGAGCACAAAGAGCACTCAAGAGCACGAGCTTAGAACCCCCTTGCGGGAGACATTATATATATATATATATATATAATATATATATATATATATATACAGGGTGGGCCAAAAGTCTGGATCCATAGGAAAATATTTATTTTAATACATAAATTACAACAAATGGTAAATACTTAAAATGAATATCAACTTTAACTCGTAAATGCGTATCCGTGATACTGTACAGTGGTTCGTACTCCAGTATAAACAACAAATTATAACAAATGCTCAAATTGGCGGCCTCTGACATCGAGACACTTAGGGATGGAATTTATGATTTTTAATAATTCTTCGAATTGACGTTCTCGAGATGCGTGTTTCATTTGATAATCTTCTTGTTGACTTTACTGGACTATTCGTTAAAGTTTCACATACCATTGCAGAGGTATTTTCATCA
>JAJOZX010001393.1:855000-860000 GCA_023014485.1 Bathynomus jamesi | reverse complement strand
GTTCTCCAGTACTTCTTCTATGCCAAGCAGGAAACTACTGACAGGAAGGCCGCCGTAAAAGACACGGTGGCCAATGTTCTGGCATTTTGGAACATGGCACGTATAAAGACGATCACGAGGCGTAACTGCGAAAGAAAACTGGAGTTACTGTGGGAAGAGTGGCGCTCGCTGCAGAAGAGCAAGATGAGAGACAGTGACGCGGGAAAAGGCAGGGAGAAGTTTTCAGAAAATCTGAACAAGCTCTGGGACATCGGAGCTCCCGATGCTATTGAAGAGATACAGAAAAGTCGACTGCTCTCAGACAACAACAAACAAGAAGATATTAAATTTTATGAGGATCAACGGGGCCTGCGCCAGGCAACAATGAGTGGGAATGATAAAGTGTTCGTTGTCAAGAGAAAACGGCAACTCTCAAGACAACAATCTCGTGATGAGCCAGGCACCTCAAAAACGAAATTAGGAACCGAAGCTGAGAGCGACGATGAATCTATAGAAAGCAGATCATCGAGCAACTCCGAATCACAGCTAGAACCACCATACCGACAGCCGAGAGAATCAACTGTATCAATCAGCCTTCCTCACCGCATCCTCAATGCACCGGCTGTTATTGAAGTGGCTGATCGCTTCCGGATGTCCAATAATCAGGTGTGTATATATCAGTAATGATCTTTCCTTGACAAAGATATAATAGACGTAACGACGGAAAATTTAGTGATTATTTTGTCACATAAAAACCATACGCATCCTTGTCAATTTCCTTTCAATTTCGCACATAGGTGGCAAGTGTCGTGGCGGCAGTCCTACGTTCGGCAGATCCCCGCAGACCTGGACAAATTCAGTATCTCGAAGGACACGTCTCGCCGTGGAAGAGTGGCACATCGTTGTGAAGTGTCGACAGCTGTGCAGAAATCCTTCGTATCTCCGAGGCATGCTGTCGTCCACTGGGACGGTAAAGTAATCAAGGTCAGTTTTGCCCTCACCGTGGACGACAGTGAATTAACATGTTCCAGTGACGACAGTGGATTGACATATTCCAGTGGACGATAATGGATTGGCATGTATGACATACGTTTCAGGACTCTCTTGGATCATTGGAGCACCGCCAGGCGATTCTCATCTCCGGAGCTCCCCAATGCACAGAAGGAAAGTTGCTGGCCGTTCCGACTGTTGCTGACGGCACCGGTCTGTCCCAGGCCCAGGCGACCTTTCGTGCTCTCAAAGACTGGGGATGCGAGAACAACGTGATTGGACTGTGCTTCGACACAACTTCCTCCAATACGGGGAGGGTGCAGGGTGCGGTGGTCCGGCTGGAGAACATGCTTGGTAAACCGCTCTTCCAGCTGGGCTGTCGCCATCACGTTATGGAGCTCATCGTGGGGGCAGTGGTCATCACCGCGTTTGGAAGAACCACAGCACCAACTGAACCTTTGTTCCAGTATCTGAGGAGAAGGTGAATTTCAAGTCTAAGGCGCATTTGTTTTGTCCAATGATTTTTTGCCTTCAGAGCAATTGAGATATCAGCGTCCTTCTACTAATGATGTTAATAGCAGTCGAAAAGGGAAACTTCAGTCGTCTTCATGCAATATTTTCATAACTCCCCTTTCAGGTGGGACAAGCTCGACCTCTCGACTTATCGCGAGCTGGAGATCGAGCATTTGGCGGAGGTGACGTGGCTGATGGAGCTCCGAGATGAGGCAGTCAAGTTCCTCGGCACCGCTTCTGGTCTTGTCAGAGAAGACTACCGAGAAGTCGCGGAGATTACACTCCTGGTACTCGGGGCCCAGCCACGTCGTGGCACACACTTCATGCGCCCAGAAGCCTACCATCGTGCGAGGTGGATGGCCAAGGTTGGTATTTTGAATTAGAAGTTAAATATTGTATTGCCTTCTGCAAACAGCCATTTGAAGTCCCTACCAGAAAAAATAAGATAAATAAAGTAATTTACCATTAAACAAACTTATATAGAGTGGTATCGGTATTTATACATCACAGTGCGTATTCGTTTCAGACCATCTACTACACGAAGCTCCTGATGTTCAGCGGTCAGCTGGAGTTCGACGACGAGCTGGTACAGAAACTTCAGAGAGTGGTACTATTTACTGCACTCCTCTACGCACCTGCCTGGCTGGCGGCTCCTGTCGCAGCTGATGCCCCGCTGAATGACCTTGTGTTGTACCAGCGTCTTCTGCAGTACAGGGCTGTGGATCGCGAGATTGCAGAGGCTTCACTGGCAGTGATCAGGCGGCACTTGTGGTATCTGAGGCCTCAGACCGTCGTTTTCGCCCTCTGCAGTGACAAAGTGGAAGACACTGTGAAGCACGAGATGGCAAAGAAGCTGTGCCGCCTCGCTGTGCCCAAGGACTTCACGTATGACAACGTCTCGGTTGATGACACGACGCGCCTTCCGGACCTGATCGATGAGTCATCGTGGTTCGTGTTCACAGGCCTGTAGGTGTGCGCGTCTACGTGGCTCACTCTGCCGGTGAATAAGTGGGATCAAGATAAGAACTACTGTGATCTGAAGAATGTCATCTCGCATCTGAAAGTTACCAACGACGTGGCAGAGAGAGGGATAAAACTGATAGAAAATTACGCGAACAGTGTCACAAAAGACGAGTCACAGCTGCAGGGTCTTCTTCAGCTCGTGGAAAAGAGCCGGAAAGAACTCGGTGACTTCAAGAAGTCGTCACTTGCCAAGATGACGTAGCGCAGAGGGAAAGGGAGTTAGCAGAGAGAGTACATGGCGCACGCCTTAAGATGACGTGTGTTCTAACCACGATTCATACAGTTTTTGAATCTAGTTAGGGGCACCGGAGTAAGTGCCTTTAGTGATATAGGTAAACCGTTTTAATACAAAATACATTTGATCTTTCCTTATTCGTCTTATCTTATCCTGAAAAGCAGACAATGGCAGACAGCATATGGAGATACGGGGACAAATACGGTATTTAAAATTTTAATGCTATCTCAAGGTGAGTATAACTTCTAAACCACTTGTCCTATCAACTTGGTAAGTATCTGAGAGGATTTCTATCACTGAGAGGATTCAGAAAATATGGTCATTTGATGATTTATCTTTATTCAGTAAAAAATTGTCAATTTGGCCAAATTTCCAAAATTGAAATTTTCAAGGTCGATGCGCGACCCCTAAATATTGATCGATTTTGGTAAAAATGGTGTCAGTGTACTTCCACTGAACGAAATCAAGGGAAAAACTTTGACCACCTATAATTTTTAAAAAAAGTGAAAAGTGATCCACCCTACTGTACATTGGCAACGACTAATTTTTACGAAACTAATTAATTATCGATTTAAACTAAAGATAGAATCTCTGGATCCAGAGGATCAAGTCATAATAGACTACTATCCACAAATATGTTACACTCTATATCTATTTATAACCGACATGCAAATATATCAGATCCAAAGAATCCAGTCAATTTCATTACGGTATCCATCAATACCAGTACCTTGCCAACCAAAATAAGTCACGGTCCATATCGATTGCGGACCAAGTCAAAATTTACAACCATATACATTACAATATATATACTTAGGAGGAAAAGTGTAGGTGTGGCTGTAAAGACTGTACAGTAATGTAGAAATGTGTGTGCACCCATTTTGGGTCTCCCATTTAAGGTGTTTGTGGGGCAAGTGAAGATCATGAGTTTTTCAATACCTCACAGTACTATGGGGGCACCGCTCGGCAGAGGAATCTCTTTAAATGGGGTGTGTAAGGACAGAGAGTATCCCCTAACCCAAGATGCTGCCTCCCTATATCCCACAACACTTGTGTTGAGCTGTGGGATCTATCACCACAAAGCCTTAATTTTACTACCTTAAACTATACCCAATCTATCAACATATGCGTCTAATCGATTTTTAAACATGTTTATAGACGTGCTACTAATTACTTCTACCGGCAAACTATTCCAGCTATTTACTATTCTATGCGTAAAAAAGTTTTTGCAACTGCTGTCTCGAACCTTCTACTTGTCAACTTACACCCGTTATTTCTAGTCCTATTATATTGAGATATTTCGAAAAAGCTATCTCTATCTACGTTATCGAACCCATTCATAATTTTGAAAACCTGGATTAGATCACCCCTTAGCCTCCTAGTCTCGAGTGTTGTCAATTTTAACTCCTTAAGCCTATCCTCGTACGACTTTGACCTAAGCGACGGAATCATCTTAGTTGCTCGTCTTTGAACTCTTTCGATTTTGTCTATATCTTTGCGCATATGCGGATTCCAAAATTGGACCGTACTCCAAATGGGGTCTAACTAATGATTTATAAAGAGGAACTATAATATCGCGCGATTTGTACTCAAAATTTCGAGCTATAAAACCTAACACTTTGTTCGCCTTATTGACCGCTGCTGTACTTTGTTTCGCTACTTTTAAATCACCAGTGACTATAACTCCTAAATCTTTTTCCTGCTCTACGCTTGTTAAATCTTTCCCTGACATACTATACGCAAAATTACCGTTACGCGAACCTATATGCAAAATTTTGCACTTATCACGTTAAATCTCATTTGCCATGTGACTGACCAATCAACGATTTTATTCAGATCTTCCTGGATTTTACCTCTATCTTCGTCATTAATCGCCCTACCACCCAGCTTCGTGTCATCCGCAAACTTTGAAACTGTACTGACTAGGCCGACATCTAAATCGTTAATATATATAAGAAAAAGCAAGGGGCCCAATACAGAACCCTGAGGAACGCCACTCGCTACATTAGCCCAACACGACTCCGCTCCATCAACGACCACCCTCTGTTTCCTACCTCGCAACCACTCTTCTAGCCAATTTATTACTACACCCCTGATTCCATGAGCCTTAGTTTTTTCAATGAGTCTTTTGTGCGGCACGGTGTCAAACGCTTTTTGAAAATCTAAATACACTACATCAACCGCCCGATGTCTATCGTAAACGTCAACCACGCTTTGGAAAAATTCTAAAAGATTAGTTAAGCAAGATTTGTTTCGCCTA
>JAJOZX010001393.1:845000-850000 GCA_023014485.1 Bathynomus jamesi | reverse complement strand
CGTTATCGAACCCATTCATAATTTTGAAAACATGGATTAGATCACCCTTTAGCCTCCTAGTCTCGAGTGTTGTCAATTTTAACTCCTTAAGCCTATCGTCGTACGACTTTGACCTAAGCGACGGAATCATCTTAGTTGCTCGTCTTTGAACTCTTTCGATTTTGTCTATATCTTTGCGCATATGCGGATTCCAAAATTGGACCGCGCGATTTGTATTCAAAATTTCGAGCTATAAAACCTAACACTTTGTTCGCCTTAATGACCGCTGCTGTACTTTGTTTCGCTACTTTTAAATCACCAGTGACTATAACTCCTAAATCTTTCTCCCGCTGTACGCTTGTTAAATCTTTCCCTGACACACTATACGCAAAATTACCGTTACGCGAACCTATATGCAAAATTTTGCACTTATCCACGTTAAATCTCATTTGCCATGTGACTGACCAATCAACGATTTTATTCAGATCTTCCTGGATTTTACCTCTATCTTCGTCATTAATCGCCCTACCACCCAGCTTCGTGTCATCCGCAAACTTTGAAACTGTACTGACTAGGCCGACATCTAAATCGTTAATATATATAAGAAAAAGCAAGGGGCCCAATACAGAACCCTGAGGAACGCCACTCGCTACATTAGCCCAACACGACTCCGCTCCATCAACGACCACCCTCTGTTTCCTACCTCGCAACCACTCTTCTAGCCAATTTATTACTACACCCCTGATTCCATGAGCCTTAGTTTTTTCAATGAGTCTTTTGTGCGGCACGGTGTCAAACGCTTTTTGAAAATCTAAATACACTACATCAACCGCCCGATGTCTATCGTAAACGTCAACCACGCTTTGGAAAAATTCTAAAAGATGAGTTAAGCAAGATTTGTTTCGCCTAAATCCGTGCTGCGTATTTCTAACTACCTTATGGAATTCTAAGTGTTCAACTATACGATCCCTAATTATTGATTCCAGTAGCTTACCTACAACAGACGTTAAACTGATTGGCCTATAATTTCCCACCGCACCTTTATCGCCTTTCTTAAAGATAGGTGTTACGTTTGCTAACTTGAAATTATCTGGTACGCACCCCTCAGAAATAGACGCATTAAAAATCTTTGTTAGCGGCACAACAATGCTATCTTTTAATTCTTTTAGTTGTATGGGATATATGGAATCCGGCCCCGGTGATTTACGCGTTTTCATTTTATCAATGTAGCGCATTACCTCCCCTTCAATAACGACAATATTATCCAAAATATTACCATTATCAAAAGGTATTATGTCTATGACCGTAGGGATATTCGTTACATCTTCTATAGTAAAAACTGACGTAAAAAATTCGTTTAACAAGGTAGCCATTTCCTTGTTTTCAGAAACTAGATCTCCGTTTACATTTTTCAATGGACCCAAGACACTTTTTACTGGATTTCTATTACTGACGTATTGAAAGAATCGCTTGGGGTTTTCTTTACCCTCACGAGCTATGGAGATTTTAAATTCGCGCTTGGACTTTTTTATTACACTTTTCGCTTCACGCCTCAGAGATATGTAGTTGTTTCGTAACAACAAATTGTCTTTATCGCACTTATGTTGCCATCTCTACTCTAAAGCCTGCTTACTACCGATTATTCTCTTTAGTTCACGATATAACGCTTCGTCCGTATCAGCTGTTTGATTAAGGGGCCTATATATAACCGCAACAAGAAGTTTGAAGTTGTTTAATTTAAGTTCTGCTATAGTCGCATCTATCGGTTCTGGAATTGAGTGCTTTACTTCTATAACGTTCGCAATATTATCTTTGATATACAACATAACACCGCCTCCTCGCCTACCTATTCTGTTTTTAACAAAAAGTCTATAACCTTTAATTTGATACTCCCCTACAAAGTCACGTGTTTCAGTGCTAAGCCACGATTCGTTTATCGCAATCAAATCATAGTCTTTACAAGCGATTAAGGAAAAAAATTCATTTATTTTATTTCGTAGGCTACGAGCATTTAAGGATAGAACCTTCAAATTGTTTGTAATTACGACACCTTCGCGAGCGCAGGGGAAATTTGTAGAATTTACGCTGGGACCGTTCGAGTTACGGCAGCCTGAAAAGAAGAGACAGTATTATGAAATAGTCTTCCTAAACGCGCAGCTCCTACGTCATTAAGATGAAGTCCATCTCCGAGGAACAAGTCCCCCCTGCCGTAGAAACTGTTCCAAAAATTCGCATAATGCACTCCTTCCTGTTGGCAAAGAGACTTTACGTTATTGTTAATATAGGTCGCCTTGCTGTAGAAATCGTTATGTTGGATAATTCGAGGAAGTATACCTGTTAAGACAATCTTATTAGTTTTCTCCTTTAGCCGCTCTAGTAAGTCCCTGTACCTAGCCAGCTGTTCTTCCGATCTAGAATTTAAAACGTTATTAGTACTGACATGAATAACATACGTTGTGTCCTCGGCGGTACCGTCTGTAAAATGGTCAACACTATTAGTTATATCCTCCACCCTTGCACCAGGGTAGCAGTAACGGCACCTACGACGAGGGTTTCTCCCACAGAATTCCTCGAGCTGCCCTCGAACAATGGATTCGCCAACGAGTCGTATTTCCGGTTCATCAGCATCTTCGAAACCTAAAACAGAAAACTTTTTGCTTGTTATTACTGGTAGACAAGTCTTTGCTTTTCGCAATGGGGCTCCATTTCGCACTCGAACGAAGGGTTGGAAACTAGGAGAAGAGAGAGGGCTATTAATACTATTTATATTATTAGTAGAAACTGAGGCAGGAGGGGTCGTAACTGGAGTCTCAAGGGAATCCAATTTTGCCGTCAGAAGCATCACGCTTTCTTGAAGCCTCACCCTGGCCTCCCTCTCACGGTCTAATTCGTTCCTCAGGACTTCCATGCTTGAGCAGCACCTGTAAACTAACTGTTCATTATTATTAGCCATTGCAACGCGTAAGCGGCAAATTTCCCTTCACAGCGACTGCAAGTACTTGACGGGGTGCCATGCTTTTAATTAGTTAAAAAACAAAAAAACACAAAACGAGCGTTTGGAAATTAATAAATTACAACGTAGGTCCACCGCGTGCTTATTGTGCCATCACCTGCGAAAACCCGCAAAATTGTTCTTGGAACGCAGAAACAGGTTTTTGTAACACAATTTTATGCTAGATGAATATATAATTAAGCTACCGACGAAAGAAATGTTAAAGAAAAGGTATTAAATGAAACTTATCTGCCCACTGTTTACGACTTTATCCCTTTTTTCCCACGGTACGTGACCCTTTTGGAGGTCAGGTAGTGTGTGAAGGAAAAATGAACCTTAAGAAACCACGTTTCTGATAGATTTGAAAAACAACAAAGGCAAACCAAGGGAATTTCATCCTTATGAAACCTCGTGTAGCAATAGATTCGGGAAGAAACTAGGCAATAGCCTTGGTTTAGTCAAGTAATATAGTAATGAATGAATTCAATAAATGAAATATATTCGTTAATGAATGATTAGTAACACGAAGTAATTTAGTTAAGAATGCACCAAACACTTTTTTTTTTTTTTTTAAAGACACTTGAACGAAAACCACTTATTCACTTGGTAACACTGAACACTCGATAAAACACGTCTGTCCACAAGGAAAGACTGATCACACATATATATACATATATATACACATATATATATACACATATATACACATATATATATATACATATATATATATAACACACACATATATATATATACATATATATATACATATATACACACACATATATATATAATATATATACACACACATATATATACATATATATATATATATATGCACACACACACACACATATATATATAATATACACACACACATATATATATACACATATTTATTCACATATATATACATACATATATGTATACACATATATATATACACATATATATATATACATATGCATATACACACACACATATATATATATATACATATATGTTTACACATATAAATATGTATATATATGCATACACACATATATATATATATATAATATATATATATATATATATATATATATATACACATATATATATATATACACATATATATATGTATATATATATATATATATATATATATATATACACACAGATATATATATATATATACACATATATATATATACATACACAGATATATAATATATACACTCATATATATATATATATATATATATATATATATATATATATATATATATATATATATATATATTAGGTCATCCCATAAGTAATGCGGCATTTTTTATTTTTTATTTTTTTTCCATTTTTATCATTATTTTACGGATAGAAATCAAACAACTCTTTGAAGTTATTTATATTTAAATAAATATTTTTTATTAATTTAATAGTAATATAATTTCCACCAGTTTCTACCACTAGTCTCCATCTTTCTACTAACTTTTCAATACCATGTTTGTAAAAATCGTTTGACTTTGATTTAAAAAAGTTCTTTAAGGTTGTTTCGACTTCTTCTGTTGTTGACATCTTCATTCCCTTCAAGTGATTCGCTAAACTCCTAAAAAGATAGCCCCATCAGACTACTAAGTCGGGTGAGTATGGAGGATGGCTCATTAGTTCCCAATCGAAATTATGAAGCTTTTGTATGGTATCTCTTGCGATATGAGGTCGTGCATTGTCTTGATGAAAGAGCACTCTTCTTCTATTGATTAATGCTGGCCTTTTTTCTTCAAGTGCTGCATTTAAACGGTCCAACTGAGCACAGTAAACCTCTTTGGTGATCTGATTTGGGTTAAGAAGTTCAAAATGGATTATGCCATTCATATCCCACCAAACGCACAAGAGAATCTTCCGTGGATGAGGCCCCTGTTTCGGCTGTGGTATTGTTTTTTCCCCAGGACTAATCCATTGTCTAGAACGTTTAATATTGTTGTACAGAACCCACTTTTCGTCTCCTGTAACAATCCTACTCAAAACTGGTTCACTTTTTAGCCGAGAAAGG
>JAJOZX010001393.1:817500-840000 GCA_023014485.1 Bathynomus jamesi | reverse complement strand
ACCTCGCAACCACTCTTCTAGCCAATTTATTACTACACCCCTGATTCCATGAGCCTTAGTTTTTTCAATGAGTCTTTTGTGCGGCACGGTGCCAAAAGCTTTTTGAAAATCTAAATACACTACATCAACCGCCCGATGTCTATCGTAAACGTCAACCACGCTTTGAAAAAATTCTAAAAGATTAGCTATGCAAGATTTGTTTCGCCTAAAACCGTGCTGCGTATTTCTAACTACTTTATGCAATTCTAAGTGTTCGACTATACGATCCCTAATTATTGATTCCAGTAGCTTACCTATAACAGACGTTAAACTGATTGGCCTATAATTTCCCGCCGCCCTTTATCGCCTTTCTTAAAGATAGGTGTTACGTTTGCTAACTTGAAATTATCTCGTACGCACACCTTAGAAATAGACGCATTAAAAATCTTTGTTAGCGGCACAACAATGCTATCTTTTAATTCTTTTAGTTGTGTGGGATATATGGAATCCGTCCCCGGTGATTTACGCGTTTTCATTTTATCAATATAGCGCATTAGCTTCCCTTCACTAACCACGATATTATCCAAAATATTACCATTATCAAAAGGTATTTTGTCTATGACCGTAGGGATATTCGTTACATCTTCTATAGTAAAAGCTGACGTAAAAAAATCGTTTAGCAAGGTAGCCATTTCCTTGTTTTCAGAAACTAGATCTCCGTTAACATTTTTCAACGGCCCTAAGACACTTTTTACTGGATTTCTATTACTGACGTATTGAAAGAATCGCTTGGGGTTTTCTTTACCGTCACGAGCTCTGGAGATTTCAAATTCGCGCTTGGAATTTTTTATTACACTTTTCGCTTCATGCCTTAGAGATATGCAGTTGTTTCGTAACCACAAATTGTCTTTATCGCACTGATGTAACTTATAAGCCCTATCTGTACTCTTTATAATGTCTCGTACTCTAGAAGTAAACCACAAGGGCTTGTTGTTTACTTTCGCACGCTTAATTTTGTACGGTACACATTCTTCATTTATAGTCCTAAATACTGTTTCGGACGATTCCCACATTAGTTTTGCGGTGGAGTTCCGTATTACGTTTTCCCAATTGACGTGTGACAATTTATTTCGAAATTTATAAATGTCTGCGTGCTGGAAGTTAGGAATTTTAGTCGAGTTAGTTGGTTTCGAGTGACTTACTGAGAGGACAAACTCTACCATATTGTGATCACTGTTGCTTAACGGTTCTATTACTTGAAGATCAGTAATTAGCCTATCATCCGTATTTATTAATAAATCTAAAATACTGTCCAACCTCGTAGGTTCCCCAACCTTTTGAATAAGAAAGCTATCCTCGAGAAAATTAACTAAACGATTACCTTCCGCGTATCACTGCATTGTATCGTAATTCACGTTGGCGCAGTTAAAGTCACCCATAACTAAAGCCTGCTTACTACCGATTATTCTCTTTAGTTCACGATATAACGCTTCGTCCGTATCAGCTGTTTGATTAGGAGGCCTATATATAACCGCAACAAGAAGTTTGAAATCGTTCAATTTAAGTTCTGCTATAGTCGAATCTATCGGTCCTGGAATTGTGCTTTACTTCTATAACGTTCGCAATATTATCTTTGATATACAACATAACACCGCCTCCTCGCCTACCTATTCTGTTTTTAACAAAAAGTCTATAACCTTTAATTTGATACTCCCCAACAAAGCAACGAGTTTCAGTGCTAAGCCACGATTCATTTATCGCAATTAAATCATAGTCTTTACAAGCAATTAAAAAAAAAATCGTTTCTTTTATCTCGTAGGCTACGAAAATTTAAGGATAAAACCTTTAAATTGTTCGTAATTGCGACACCTTCTCGAGCGCAGGGGAAATTTGTGGAATTTACGCTGGGACCGTTCGAGTTACGGCAGCCTGAAAAGAAGAGACAGTATTATGAAATAGTCTTCCTAAACGGACAGCTCCAACGTCATTAAGATGAAATCCATCTCCGAGGAACAAGTCCCTCCTGCCGTAGAAACTGTTCCAAAATGCACTCCTTCCTGTTGGCAAAGAGACTTTAGGTTATTGTTAATATAGGTCGCCTTGCTATAGAAATCGTTACGTTGGATAATTCGAGGAAGTATACCTGTTAAAACAATGTTATTAGGTTTTTCCTTTAATCGGTCTAGTAAGTCCCTGTACCTAGCCAGCAGTTCTTCCGATCTAGAATTTAAAACGTTATTAGTACCGACATGAATAACATACGTTGTGTCCTCAGCGGTACCCTCTGTAAAATGGTCAACACTATTAGTTATATCCTCCACCCTTGCACCAAGGTAGCAGTAACGGCGCCTAGGATTTGGGTTTCTCCCACAGAATTCCTCGAGCTGCCCTCGAACAATGGAATCGCCAACGAGTCGTATTTCTGGTTCATCAGCATCATCGAAACCTAAAACAGAAAACTTATTGTTTGTTATTACTGGTAGACATGTCTTAGGTTTTCTCAATGGGGCTCCATTACGCACTCGAACGAAGGGTTGGGAACTAGGGGAAGAGAGAGGGCTGTTAATACTATTTATATTATTAGTAGAAACTGATGCAGGAGGGGTCTTAATTGGAGTCTCAAGGGATTCTAATTTTGTCGTCAGGAGCATCACCCTTTCTTGAAGCCTCACCCTGGCCTCCCTCTCACGTTCTAACTCGTTCCTCAGCACTTCCATGCTTGAGCACCACCTGCAAACTAACTGTTCATTATTATTAGCCATTGTAAACGCGTAAGCGGCAAATTTCCCTTCACAGCGACTGCAAGTACTTGACGGGGGTGCCATGCTTTTAATTAGTTAAAAAACAAAAAAACAAAAAACAAAAAACGAGCGTTTGAAAATTAATAAATTACAACGTAGGTCTACCGCTTTCTTGAAACACAGAAACAGGTTCTTGTAACAGATTTATACTAAATCAATATAGAATTAAGCTACCGTCAAAAGATCTGTAAAAGATGAGTATTTATAATACTTATCTGTCCGCGATTCGACCCAACTTTTTTCCTTTTTTTCACACGGAGTGTGACCACACTCTACCTGACCTCTCGCAGGAAGGAAAAATGAACATTATGACTCCACCTTTTCTGATAGATTTTAAAAAAAACAAGGCAAGCCACGTGCAGTAGCCTTGGTTTGATCAAATAATATAGTACTGAATAACTTCAATAAATGAAATATATTCGTTAATGAATGATTAGTAGCACGAAGTAATTCAGTTATGAATGTATATATATGTGAATGTGTATGTATGTATGTTTATTTTTGTAACCTATATATTGCCTTGATCTGTCCTTTCACTCCAGTGTTCCTGAGGATGTCATTAGACGAAAGCGCTTGAGCACCCCTTTGTGTTTCTTTTTCCTTCGTGGTTTTATTCATCATATATATATATATATATATATATGTTGCAAACCCAAGGAAAAAGAAAAAACGATTCCAAGGCCTTTCGTGTATTCAAAGCTACACCTCGTCAGGGAATGACGAGGTGTAGCTTTGAATACACGAAAGGCCTTGGAATCGTTTTTTTCTTTTTCCTTGTGGGTTTGCAGCATTCATTCATTTATTTCACGTGTTTTATTGTGAAATTCATCCCATATATATATATATATATATATATATATATATATATATATATATAAATTTAAGCAGAAAGCCGCAGACAAGAAGGAAAGAAACATCCATCATGTTGGAAAGGGACTATATTTTGCACATTGCAACGTTTCAAGCACAAACTATGCTCATCTTCAGGCAAAAATTCTAAAAAGTTAAAAACAGAATATTAAAAACCATAATGACAATATAAACAAAATAAAGTAGGGAAAAAAAATTCACAAGCTTGTGAATTTTTTTCCCTACTTTATTTTGTTTATATTGTCATTATAGTTTTTAATATTCTGTTTTTAACTTTTTAGAATTTTTGCCTGAAGATGAGTATAGTTTGTGCTTGAAACGTTGCAATGTGCAAAATATAGTCCCTTTCCAACATGATGGATGTTTCTTTCCTTCTTGTCTGTGGCTTTCTGCTTAAATTGAAATTGAAGCTTGCCAGAAGCGGCCTTCACCAATACATAATATATATATATATATATACATATATACATATACATATATATATATATATATATAATATATATATATATATATATATATATACATACACACATATATATATATATATATATATATATATATATATATATATATATATATATATATATACGTAGGGCCTTCAAAAAGTTCCCGGAAAATATTCCCATTCACGTTAGAAATTACGTGAAAAATCATAAGTCGACATGTTCATTCCTGTACGGTTTTGTAATAACATGTTAAAATTTGATTGCCGAAAATGCAGAATTTGGAAGATTATGTCATTTGAAAGTTTAACCCCTCAGAAGCATCATGGAATCTCAGAAATCCGAAGTCAGAAGCAATATCAAATTTTTAGTAAAACTTGGTTGGAAGAAAAGTGATATTATTGAAAGTGTGAGGAAAGTTTATGGAGACACTGCTCCCAAGAAGACCACCCTTTATGAATGGATTAATCGTTTTTCAAATGGCCTAGAGAGTATCGAAGACGGCACTCGAAGTGGAAGACCTTCAACCTCCATCAACAATGAAAACATCGATCGTGTGAGAGTACTAGTCGAAGAAGATCGACGATATTCTGTCGAGTTTATAGCTGACAATCTAGGCTTATCGGTGGGATCAACTCATTCAATTTTAAAAGACCAACTGGACTTGAGTAAGCTTTCTGCCCGATGGGTGCCAAAATTGTTGCGCGAGGATCAGCTTGCAACAAGGGTGAATCTCGCACTTCAAACTTTAAACAAGTGGGACGCTAATCCCGAAGATTTTTTGCAAAGAATTGTGATTGGAGACGAAACTTGGTTGTACCTGTATGATCCCGAAGACAAACAGCAATCCAAACAATGGCTGCCGAGGGGATCAAGCGGCCCCATCAAAGGAAAATCTGAAAGATCCGCTGCAAAAATTATGGCAACAATTTTTTGGGATTCGGAAGGTATTTTGTTAATAGATTACCTAGAAGGACAAAGAACTATAAATGCAATCTACTATGAACAAGTTCTAGAAAAGTTACATCAAGCAATTAAGAAAAAACGGCGAGGAAAACTTCATGACAGAGTTTTGTTCCACCACGATAACGCTCCGGCTCATTCGTCCCGAAAGGTAAGGGACAAACTGAGGGATTTAAGATGGGAATTGCTCTCCCACCCTCCTTACAGCCCAGATTTAGCTCCTTCAGACTTTTTTCTGTTTCCAAATTTAAAGAAACACCTGAAGGGGACCCGTTTTTCGTCAATAGAAGAGGTCAAAAAGGCAACAACGACCTGGTTCCATCCAAAAGATGCTCAATTCTACGGACAGGGTTTAGAAGGCTGGAGGCAAAGACTACAAAAGTGTTATGATAGTGATGGTCATTATGTAGAAAAATAAAATCTGCACTTTTTCATTTTTTTGTTTTATTACCTTTTTATTAAATTTTTCCGGGAACCGTATATACACACATATATATGGTAACCCCTCCGTCTATTGCCTGGGTTGGTTCGAAGTCGACGGGGTTCTAGTTAGGTGGCAGCAACGGATGTGTGACTTGTAGTAGTTTTCTTCTATATTACTCTCCGACTTCTTCTATAGTGGATCGGAGGACTCTGGTAGACTTTCTAAATTTTTCTGAAGATTCCGGACTCTTCTTATAGCGTATCCGGAAAGTTTAATGTCTAAGTTCTTCTGAAGAGAGCAAGGCTCGAAGGATAAGATAAAGACTATCTTTTACTGTAATTTACAGCTAAAATGTACAGGTAGTGCTCAGCCTCTGAATTAGCTTCTGAATGACCATGGAAGATTTTTACTGGGGTTTATATACCCCAAAACTGCTAACATCATTATTATTAAATGCTAAAAAGGCTGCATTATTTTTGCACAATATTCGAAAATAAAGTAAATTTTTTAGCTGTGGTAAGGCTTGAACGAGTAAACAAAATATTTGAAGATGAAACCATATTTTTATCTTAAACCGCAGCAACTTTTCAGATCTGATGTTATCATGATCTGCCAAGTTAACTAAAAGTGGAAATCGGACTATGCATCTTTGCACTAAAATTTGCATATGAGTAAAATTTTAAGGTTTAAGATGTACAATTTAAATGCTTAGGCAAGACATGATTTCATCTTTTATAACGAAAGAGAATGTATACAAAATATGAACATTGCAAAGCTTAAGAAGGATTCATTATTAAGCGAAATCTAAGAAAATGATTATGAGATTTTAAAAAAGAACAGGTCACCAATTATTTGGCAAAGTAGAAAGCAAATCAAAAATTTTATCCAAACTCGCGTTGGGCGATTTTGGTCCTTATGTAAAAATGAATACAGACACGTACATACATATGAATATAGGCATTATATAAAGTTAAATATATAAGAATATACAGGATTATATAAATACATGAACCATATAAACACATGAATTTTAAAATGGATACAAGAACTGTATAAATGAATGCAAGAATTACATGAAGAATATGATAGTATAGGAATATGGGAATTATTTATGGTTCATTTTTACAGGGCTCTTCCCTCTAGAATGATATTAATATAATAATGTGCATCCTAACTAATGCTAACTAGATGATAACTATGGGTTTTATCATACAGATTTATATACACAACATAATTCGGGTGGTTAAGTCTAGTTCACGTGGTCTGGGTACGCACTCTTGGTCGTGCATAAATAGTTTCATGTCGTTCGGTGTCTCTTGTTTTTCTTTGTTTCCAGAACTGTCTTTTCACCACAAATATACCGAAATAATAGCACATACAATAATGATGCGACGGGAAGGGGTATGAGTTATTAATGGTAACCTTGTACGGGTTGTATATTTGGAGGGTTTTTGAACGCAAGGAGCAACCAATTGGTAGCCGAATAACCATAGGGATTGTGATGAGGGAATAATTTGACGGACACTCGAGAGTAGCGGCAGTCCTGTTCGCGAGAGAAACCCAGATGTCTGGTCCAATTCGTAGTTGGACGGTTTTAGGGGAATTAAATTTTTTAAATGAACATACCGGGGCATGCCGGTCACGAATTAAGTCGATAAAGCAAGACCTAGTAGTTGGAAGAATAACTGGTTTGAGTGGAGGGCAAACAAGTTGTTTATTTGGTTGCGGGAATCGGCAATGCCGGACGTCGCTATCTGACATCATAGAACAGGCTGACAGATCTTTGGTGAGGAAAAGGTAAGGTGGTACGGTGGGTAAATACAATCGATAGACATTAGAGTTGTTTTGGTAGGGTGTTGGGAAAGGGTGAAATTTATATACGTCGTAAGTGAGGACATCGAAAAATGGTATAATTATGAGGTATGTGTAGGGGCGTGGTCCATGTACATTGTACAGTCCAGGTGTATTCTAGAAATTGGGGTTAATTAGCGTGGTTGAGTGGGAATATGGGTGATAATTTTAATTGTGTCTGGGCGGTGTGAATCAAGGACTGAAGTGTTTCCCATGGTATTAGGGTGGAAAGAGTGATTTTTCCATGAGCTAGCTGGGTTGCACGCTAAACCTTGGAATGAATCGTAGTTATTCGTTGTAAGTATTTATCGATTAGGGTTACTTGTAGGTTAATTATCTCTATTAATTCTAGATATCTTTTGTGTTCTTTGTATTGAGCTAACATGGATTCAAGTATGTGAATCTGTCCGAAAGGGAGTGGAGGAAGCGATAGTTTTCGTGTAGTGACCTAATTGTACTGTCGATTTCGCGCGAAGAGATTCAATTTGAATTCGATTCTTTTAATGGTGACCAGAAAACTCGGTCCCGAAAACTCGGTCCCGGAAAACTCGGTCCCGGAAAACTCGGTCCCAAGAAAACTCGGTCCCGGAAAACTCGGTCCCG
Source organism: Bathynomus jamesi (assembly GCA_023014485.1). Taxonomy (NCBI): domain Eukaryota; kingdom Metazoa; phylum Arthropoda; class Malacostraca; order Isopoda; family Cirolanidae; genus Bathynomus; species Bathynomus jamesi. The sequence continues at coordinate 832,066 of JAJOZX010001393.1, read as the reverse complement.
GAAAACTCGGTCCCAAGACGGTGACGATGACGGTGACGGTGACGATGAAATTTTTCCAAAAAGTAGAGAAAAAATAAATAAAAAAACGCAAAAAAAAAAAAAAAAGGTAAAATACATAATAATAATAATAATAATAATAAAAAAGAAAAAAAAAAAAAAAAATTAAATTGAAAACAAGAACAATAAAAAATAAGAAAAGAAGATAAAAAATAAGAAAAGAAGATAAAAAAAGTAAAAATGAAAAAAAAAAAAAAAATTTAAGCATCGTATTTTAATAAAGCGATAATTTTGTTGAATCTTTTTTTTTTTTCAAATTCATCTGTCACAATTTTGGTGCCGGGTTTTACATTATACAATATTACTTCAGTTACAGTTCTTGCATTTCTATTCTCCACTGGTACATTACACTAGGCAACAAATTTCAATTTTTTTTTGTTACAGACACGTGAACTACTGATTCCTACTAAAGCGGTGATGCTGATTTCAGATCTGATATCAAAATTTCTCTATCACGTCCAGATTTTGTGTAACCGAAAACCCCTATTTTTCATTTTTTTTCCCACCCGCTTCTATTACGAAAGCCGTCTAAGCTACTTTTCCGTGCCACGTTTTATGTTAAGCATACTTAAATAATAAGTGAACAGGGATGTCTTTCCTCCTTTATTCTGGCTTAAGACAGACAGCGGAATTCCGCTGGCGGAGTTACCACCCCTGCGCCCAACCATCCACCCAAAGCGCGTTAGTATTTTGTTGTTACTACTGAAAGGCAAATTCCTGTTCTTAAGTGAAACTTTGGTGTGTCCTCTTCCTTTGTCGCTTGTAGGATGACGAGCTCTCCTTCTGCAGGAACCAACAATAATCTCCCATCATATTTGGGTTGAAATTACCTTGGTATCTGTTTTCCATAACTGAGATCTGTTGGTGGAAGCGCTCACCATGCTCGTCACTTACAGCCCCAAGGTTGGCCGGGAAGAAGTCAAGATGAGAATGTAAAAAATGAATTTTCAAAGACATTCTGCATCCCATTATTTCATAAGATTTAAGCATGTTTTCTACGAGTTTACGGTGGTTTTCAGCTTTGTGGTTTCCAAGAAAATTTTTGACAACTTCAACGAAAGATGTCCATGCTCCTAGTTCATTCTCATTTAGGTTAGATGGAAACGATGAGTCGTGGATGACACTGTGGATCTGTGGTCCAGTGAAAACTCCAGCTTCTAGCTTAGCATCTGTCAATATTCCTTTGAATTTATCCTTTAAATATTGGAAACCACTACCTTGATGATCCATACCCTTCACGAAATTTTTCATAAGGCCAAGTTTAATGTGAAGTGGTGGAAGATGTACTTTCTGAGGGTCAATAAGTGCTGGGTGTTTCACATTGTATTTACCAACAACATGTTCAGTTCTAGATGGCCAATCATGTTTTTTGTAGTGGTTCTTGTCATCTCTGCTGTTCCATAGACACAAAAAGCACATATGCTTTGTGTAGCCCAACTGTAACCCAAGAAGTAATGATACAACTTTAAGGTCGCCACAAATATTCCATGTGTGGTCCTTATATTTGATGAGTCTTAGCAGCAGTTTCATCGATTCATAAGTCTCATTAAGGCCAGTGGCATGTGCTACAGGTATTGAAGGTTTTTCATTGCCGTTGTGCAGTAATACAGCTTTAAGGCTAGCTTTACTAGAGTCAATGAGCAGTCTCCATTCTTTTGGATCATAGCGACAGCCAATCCCTTGCATCAGACCACTGATATCGTGGCAGAAACAAACGTTTTCTTCCTGTAAGTAAAATGATGAAAACTGCAAATGGCGATGGCGGAAATGGGAAACTTTGGTGTTTGGTTGGAGAAGATTAAATTCTTGAAGTCTTGAACCAAGCAACTCTGCCTTTTCTTTTGGTAATTCCAAATCGCGCACTAAGTCATTTAACTCCGCTTGACTTAACAAATGTGGGGAAATATTTGCATCTGGAACATATATGCCATCTTTCCCTGTTTCTATATCACTAGCAGAATCTTCAGATGAACTGCTGTCTGTTATCGTTGCTGGTGGAACTGGTGGTGGATTTGTTTCATCATGTGGTACTGGTTTCATTGCTGATTCGCAGTTTGGGTTCGTGATCTTTGATTTGTTTTTCTTTGTGAAACCAGCAATCTTTGTCAAACAAAAATAACAATCATTGAATTGATTTTTTGGCTCACGCCAAACCATGGGGACTGAGAATGGCATAGCTTTTCTTTTACCATTCATCCAAGCTATTAACATTGCATTGCACTGTGCACAGCAAATATGTGGTGCCCAGTCCCTCTGTTGGTCTCCTAACTTACAGTCAAAATAACACTTGTAGGCAAGTTTAATCTTTGTTATGTTTCTACGTTGTGGCTTAGGTGTATATTGTCCACAGACAAAGCAGAAGTTGTCTGGGTGATTTACACAAGCACGTCTATTTGATGCCATTTTGAATTACCATACAATATCTGAAAAAAACGTAGAAAGTAATTATTACGATGTGCAAAATAAAAAGAAATACACACCGTAGTACAAAACAAATGCTATAAAAACACCAAGTCACCACAACCTGTCACTTGCTCATCAGCAGAGAGCTTCAACAACCGTTCTGCTTGACTGTCACGTAGCGACTGACCGTTGGGCCATTGCCCGTTACTATGCTATTGACTCAGTGTTGCCAACTCGGGATAAATTTTTTTATCAAAATTGTTCGAATTTGTATATAGTTGGCAAAAAAAATTGCTTTAACCTTGAAAAGCAAGTTTCATATTACTGGCATTAAGCCGATTAAAACCAAAATCTGGACGTGGTAGAAAATTTTACTAAAAGTGATTTGCATTTTACACAAAATCTAGACGTGATAGAAAAAATCTAATTATAGATTTGAAATCAGCATACCGAAATTAGCTAGGAGCACCTATTTGGTCTTCTGTAACAAAATCTTTGTTGCCTAGTGTTATAGATGGTTCCTTTATCTCTTCTTTAGTTAATATCTCATTATCCGTTAAAAAATTTTTTTGGAAAATCTAGCCATATTTTAAAGGGGGCTTTAAAAAATTCAAAAAGACAGTTTTTCCAAAAAGACACTGTTTTTCCAAAAAGACACTGTTTTACCCATTTACCAATTTTTATATACATGTTTAGTTTGCAACCAACTAATTTTTTTATACGTGTTTAGTTTACAACCAACATGCTAAAGCTTTAATAGTTAACAGTGAATAACCCATAATGGCGGTGGCGTTCATTGAGTCGCAGAGAGGGAAGAAGAAGTTAATTGACAATTGCAATTATGTGTATAACTTTCATAAAAGTAGTGCTGCCGGTCAAAAGTTATTTTGGCGCTGTGAAAAACGTGGATGTGTAGTGCTCGTGTCCATACTGATTCAAATACTGATATACCAAATGTTATTGCTACTGTCGGGAAACACAACCATCCTGCACATGCTTCTGCAATTCAAGCAAGAACTGCAGTTGCCGAAATTAAATCAAAGGTAGCGACATCAGTATCATCTATTGTTAGATAGATTGTTAGTTTTTACCGTAGAGGACGTAAATAATGTCCCCGACGTTGACGATATCGTTCCATTTAGTAGCGAGACTATTTTAGATGAAATAACTGTTTACGAGGCTGAGATTGCGCATTATATCGATAGGCTAAAAGTTAGCAAGGCTCCAGGCCCTGACGCTTTTTATCCTAGACATTTGAAAGATTTGAAAGACGTTATCGTAGGCCCCTTAGCGAAGATTTTTAATCAGTCACTCGAAACGGGGATTATTCCTGAAGACTTCAAATTAGCTAACGTCACGCCTATTTTTAAAAAAGCGACCGCGCGGTAGCTAGCAATTATAGGCCCATTAGCTTAACGTCAATTATAGCGCGTAATTTCGAATTTAAATCGAAGGATATTATATTGCCCCTTTACAAGTCCCTAGTCAGGCCTCATTTGGAATATGCCGTTCAGTTTGGTGCCCGTACTTGCGTGAGGATATTGATAGGTTAGAAAGGGTTCAGCGTCGTGCCACGAAACTTATTCCGGCATTGCGCAATAAGCCTTATGAAGATAGGATTAAAGTGTTAGACTTGTATTCACTCGAAACTAGGAGATTAAGGGGGGAGCTTATTGAAGTTTTCAAAATCGTTAATAACATCGATAACGTAAATTTTGACAAATTGTTCACTTTCGATAATAGTAATACTCGCAATAACGGATTCAAGTTGCGTGGCAGACGTTTCATTACTAATATCGCTAAAAACTTCTTTACGTTTAAAGTAATTGATAAATGGAATAATCTTCCCGCGTCAGTCGTTCATTCTACCAGCGTTAATGTGTTTAAGAACCGTCTTGACAGACATTTTAAAAATATTAACGTTGTTTAAAATTAAAAAAGAAAGTTAACAACAGGAGCTCTGGTGGTGGTGCTCGAGGATGAGTCTGTTGACGATGAATGCCAGCTTGTGACATGCCAGCGTGTGATGCCAGCAAAAAAAAAAAAAAAAAATTAGACTAACACGAATGTAGATGTAGCTCATAGCGTAAACTAACCCACTTTTTGTTTAACTTTACCTACTTTTTTTTTTTTTTTTTTTTCCTTACCTTGCATGTCTAACTCTCTCTTGCATGTTTGTAGTTTGCATGGTATGACAGTGAGTTAAGACTGTGTTTGCATGGTTTGTAAGCGTTCTTATTTTACTTCTTTTCATCTTTCACCCCTCTCCTATTCTCTCCGACTATTTTTCTGACTTGTCGGCAGTGGCCGGCGGATGATGATGGTGAGACACTTTTCCTCTTTTTCTGAATGAATGTTAACCCATGAGTGATAGGTGTTGCTCTTACTTAACCCCTTATTCTCTTCTCTTCTCTTAACCCGCTACTCTTTCCTTTCTCTCGGGCTAACCTTAGAGTGGATCTTAGGGTCTTTGTTAGCCTTAGCTTCTGTAGATCTGTAGATCTACAACGCGACTTCTTTTATGTGATGCTGTTCATGAATTAGATGGTGATACACGTGCTAATTTACCAACACTGCCAACATTAGCAAGATCTATTACCAACTGGAGGCATAAAGCATCCGGAATTCCTCCACTACCTGAAAGTTTAATTTAATTGTTTTCATTCATGGTACCCAATTTTCTTGGGACCGAGTTTTCCGGGACCGAGTTTTCCGGGACCGACCGAGTTTTCTGGGACCGAGTTTTCCGGGACCGAGTTTTCTTGGGACCGAGTTTCCGGGACCGAGTTTTCGGGACCGAGTTTTCCGGGACCGAGTTTTCGGGACCAAGTTTACCTAGAACCTCTTTTAATATCTTCTTCGGTTGCTAATCCGAATAAACCTTTGAACAGTTTCCCTCCTATATCTATCAGTCCCCTTTTACTTCTTTGGTTAAAGTTTTCCGAGTTTTTAGTTTCAGTTTGTATCCATGGTAAGGCTAATATTTCTGATAGGGCGCGTGCTGTAGTTTGAATATTTTCAAGGGTATTTTCCTACAGAACGCGACTAATCGATCTTTTCCTTGGAAAGAATTCTGGACTTTACTCTCAAACGTTTTTAATTGGGTTTGTATCTGAAGGAGATTGATTTTAATTCTAGCAGGGGGTTGCAAATTTATAAAGGTCTGCGTGCCCTTTCAAAAATTTACCTTCTGCAAGTTTTTCTATAACAACTCCGGTAGAAATATTAATGCTAGGGCTACAAGAGTAAATAATTTGGAAAATTATAAGGGGGACAATTTTATTCATTTCTCCGCCTTAGGTTATACGGAGCTGGGGGTGGCTGTGTGGATACTTGTGTTTGTGGGTGAAGGGGTCGGCCTCGTTTTGGTGGCAATGGGGGTCGATCGTTAAGCTCGGATTCTGAGCGGGTTCGTTTCTTATGTGAAGGTTCTAGTTCACGTGGTTGATGCATTTGCGGGCGGTATGTAGGATCCGTGCGTCGATCATCAATCGGTGAGGGTGGTGACAGAGGAAATGGTGGAGTTGGAGGAGATGGTGGAGGTCCACTGAGTGATCCTCTCGAAGGGGTTTCTCCAGGGTCTGGGTCCGATGGGACGCTTGGCTCTGGGGCTCCTCTTGTTCAGAGATTGGCTCGAGTACTGGTGGTATTGCGAGGTACCAATCTTCGTCATGGGTAGTGGTTCCCGCTGTGACCACTTTAGTTTTTGATCCCTGCTCGATTTGTTAAATACCTTGACCTTTTGAAGGATAGGCGGCTCGAACGCCTGGTAGCTGTTTTTGGGAAGATGTTGTTCGGAAGCTATCTTCAAATTGTCAGCGTGAATGATCTTTAGTTTGGAATGATCCGGGAGGTCGAGGATTTCATAACGATTTTTTCCGAGGTTTTTCATAATCCTCTATGGGCCATCCCATTTTGGGTATAATTTGCGATGAGTACCTGGCGGTTTCACGCTTTAGATAACATAGCATATCGACGATTATAGTCCGTTGACGGGGATGACGCCTATGTTGCTCTTGCTCCATCTGTTGGTTTCGTTGGTCGAGGGCATAGCGGATTATGTAAAAAATCTTGAAAGATCTTTCAGCTAGTTGCTGATTTGCTTCTGCCATTTCGGAAGATGTTAGAACTGCCGGGTCGGTTTGGTCAGGCAAATCAAAAGGTAGACGCTTGTCGTAGTGATAGAGGACGAAATGAGGGGTGTCCCCGATGGACACATAGCCATTGTTGATGGCTGTTTGTACCATGGGAAGGGAATCATCCCATGTATGGGAGGATGCATCGACAACGTGGCGCAAGGCTTCTAAGATCTTTCGATTGTGCCTTTCCACTAAGCCGTTTGCCTGCGGATGGTATGCCACAATGTGTGTTTTAATTTTACACGTTACAGAGTGACTCGAACAGTTTGGAAGTGAAACTTATGACATTATCCGAGATAGGATGGAAGGAGTGGTATGATTTTGGATGACGCGTTCTACTAGGTCTCTTGCCACAGTTTCCGAGGTCTGATCTGGAATGGCGGCTACTTCGCTGAAACGCGAGAAGTGGTCCGTAAACACAATGATGTACTGATTTCCCTTTGCTGTTTTGGGAAATGGTCCCAGTATATCCATTCCAGTTCTTTGCCAGGGCCTTTGGCATACTGGATATCGATGCATAGGAGCTGTGGATGGTACGTTGCCTTTGTGTTTTAAACACGATGGACATTCGGTGATGTATTCGTGTACCTTTCTGTTCATTTCTGGAAAATGGTATTGCTCCAAAAGACTCTTGATGGCGCGATCCGGCCCCATGTGGCCATACAAAGGTGAGTCGTGTCAAAGTCCAATGGCTATATCGACGAGATCCTTTGGTATCTCCACGAGGTCGTTTCCATCTTCGTTCCTGAAATGTACGAGCCCATCTTTGAGGTTGTACTGTTCTTTTACCTTCGATGGTTCCTTTTGTTCCAGGCGCGCCCGAAGGTTTTGGGTGTGTTGGTCCTGTTGTTGGGAGTATTGCAGACACTCGTAGTCGAACACAGGCAGAATTCCTATTTTATTCACTTGGGTGTCGGGCTTGAGTCTCGACAATCCGTTTGGAATAACTTAAAGTTTTCCCGGTTTGTATACGACTTTTGCCGCAAAGTCCTGAATCAACAGAGCCCATCTACTCAATCGTCCTTCAAGTAGCTTGTCCTTGAAGAGGTACGTGAGTGGCTTATGATTAGTCTTGATGGTTACATCGTAGCCATAGACGATATTTCGGAATTTTTTCAAAGCCCAATATACCGCTAGGGCCTCTCGGTCCGTAGTGGAATAATTCCGTTGAGGTGCAGAGAGAGGTTGACTGGCATAAACAATGGGTAATTCCACACCATCTACGCCCTGTAATATGACGGCTCCTAGTCCATAGGAGGAAGCATCGGTGGCTATGACGAAGGGTCTTCAGTAATCAGGATATTGTAAGATGGGATGACAGGTTAGTTTATTAATTAAAGTTTCAAAGGCATGTTGGTGATCGGATTCCCAGTTAAATTTTGAATTTTTCTGGAACAAATTAGTAATGGGTTTAGCAATATTTTAAAACTGAGGGATAAAATTCCGATAGAATCCGACAAAACCAATAAATGCACGGGCGTCGTCGATGGTTTTGGGTACAGGGTACCTTTCCAGGGCTTCGAGTTTGGCTGGATCAGGTTTAATTCCGGTGGACGAGAATAGGAATCCTAGGTATACCAGGGATTCTTGTAAAAAATTGCACTTTGCAAGCTTCAGTTTAAGGTGTGCTTTTCTCAAGCGTGATAGCACATTCTGAAGGCGTTGAAAGTGTGTTTTTATGTCCGAACTGTAGACGATAATATCGTCAAGATAAACGAGAGCTTCGACACCTAATAGGTCGGAAAGGACTATATTCATCAACCTAGAGAAATTAGCAGGCCCATTTCGGACTCTGAAAGGTAAAACCTGGAATTCGTAATGGCCTCGGTTAGCGGAGAAAGCAGTCAATGCCCGAGATTCGGGACTCACCTCCATTTGCCAATAACCCGATGCTAAATCGAGGGATGAAAAAAAGTTCGCTTTCCCTACGTTCAGAATTGTTTCCTGCATGTTTGGAATCGGGAAACGGTCTGGGATGGTAATATTGTTCAGGCGTCTAAAATCTATACAAGGGCGAGATACAGGGACTAGCTGAACGCTGAATGACATCCTGCTCCAACATGTCCGTGATGTGTTCCTCAATAGTGACTAATTGGGAATGTGGAACCCGATAAGGAATGAAAATGGGTTTGGAATTGGGTTCCAACTTGATTTCAAAAGGGACCAAATTAGTTCGGCCCAGAGGATCTCCTTTTAGGGCAATCACATCTCTATTTCTTATCAGGATATCGAGAAGTGATTCCATTAGTTTGGGATCCTGTAAAGCTGGTGACTCCTGAAGGGAGTGCTCCAGACATTTCTTGTATTTTCTTTTAATACTGAGGATTTAACTCTAAGGAACTGGAAACACGATTTATCGTACTGGTGGGGAAACCAGAATCTATTTCTACTGTGGAAACAGTTCCTATTTTCTGATTTGAAGTTAATTCTATAGGGCTTTTTCCTTTGTTTAAACAAACAACAGGGATAGCTGAATTCTGACTAAGGACTTGGACAATAAGAACATCTCTTTTGAAATTACTTTTCTCTGTAATCATAGTACGCTCTGACTCTAATAATTTTCTTTGACTGTCGACTACTTTTGCTAGGAAACAAATCTTCTCATAAGGTGCTACTGTTATATGCTCGGTAGGGCATATGAAAAATTGTGAATCTGACTCTGGTTCGGCGACTAAAATTTGCCTTATTGGCTGAACTGAAACTGGCTGACTGGAAACTGGCTGACTGGAAACTGACTGTGTTGAACCAACTGGATTCAACAACTGGAACTGATTACCCTGGGGTCTGATTTCTAGAGCGGTTGTCCCTCTGGATGCAACCGGCTGACTTGAACTGCTATCAAGTGGAGGGGGTTTCCTATTCCTTTCGGAAATCTGAACTGAACTAATTCTATTAGCATTAAGCTACAGAAGCTAAGGCTAACAAAGACCCTAAGATCCACTCTAAGGTTAGCCCGAGAGAAAGAAAAGAGAAGGGGGTTAAGAGAAGAGAAGAGAATAAGGGGTTAGGTAAGGAACAACACCTATTACTCGTGGGTTAACATTCATTCAGAAAAAGAGAAAAAAGACACTATCATCATCCGCCAGCCACTGCCGACAAGTCAGAAAAATAGTCGGAGAAAAAAGGAGAGGGGTGAAAGATGAAAAGAAGTAAAATAAGAACGATTACAAACCATGCAAACACAGTTTTAACTCACAGTCATACCATGCAAACTACAAACATGCAAGAAAAGAAAGTTACAGACATGCAAAGTAAGAAGAGGATAAGAAAAAAAAAAGTAGGTAAAGTTAAACAAAAATTGGGTTAGTTTACTCTACGAGCTATATCTACGTTCATGTAAGTCTAATTTTTTTTTTTTTATTGCTGGCATCACACGCTGGCATGTCACAACCTGGCATAAATCGTCAACAGACTCATTCTCGACCACCACCACCAGAGCTCCTGTTGCTAACTTCGTTTTTTTTATTTTAAACAATGTTAATATTTTTAAAATGTCTGTCAAGACGGTTCTTAAACATATTAACGCTGGTAGAATGAACGACTGACGCTGGAAGATTATTCCATTTATCAATTACTTTAAACGTGAAGAAGATTTTAGCGATATTAGTAATGAAACGTCTGCCACGCAACTTAAATCCGTTATTACGAGTATTACTATTATCGAAAGTGAACAATTTGTCAAAATTTACATTATCGATGTTATTAACGATTTTGAAAACTTCAATAAGCTCCCCCCTTAATCTCCTAGTTTCGAGTGAATACAGGTCTAACTCTTTAATCCTATCTTCATAAGGCTTGTTGCGCAATGACGGAATTAGTTTCGTGGCACGACGTTGAACCCTTTCTAACCTATCAATATCCTCACGCAAGTACGGGCACCAAAACTGAACTACATATTCTAAATGAAGCCTGACTAGGGACTTGTAAAGGGGCAATATAATATCCTTCGATTTAAATTCGAAATTACGCGCTATGAAGCCTAACATTCTATTAGCTTTTGCGCAAGACTTCAGGCACTGGTTCCTAACCTTTAAATCCTTAGATACGCGTACGCCTAAATCTACTTCCTCGTCAACGCTCGCTAACTCCCTATCATCCATCGTGTACGTGTAATTATTGTTGCGAGAACCTATATGCAAAATTTTACATTTGTCTACGTTAAATTGCATCTGCCACTTATCTGTCCACTCCATAATCCTATTTACATCGTCTTGGAGCCTATTACTATCGTCCTCGTTAACAACCTTACCGCCTATTTTAGTATCGTCAGCGAATTTTGACACGTTACTAGTCAATCCTACATCTATGTCGTTAATGTAAATTACGAATAGCAAAGGGCCTAACACTGAACCCTGTGGGACACCGCTACCTACGCCTTTTTAAGATCTAAATAAATAACGTCAGCTGCTCTATGCCTGTCGTATTCGCGCACTATTTCGTTATAAAATTCTATCAAATTAGTTAAACAAGACTTATAGCGTCGAAACCCATGCTGACTACTATTAACCAAATCTCTACTTTCTAAGTGATCGATGATACGATCCCTAACTACGGATTCCAAAAGTTTACCGACAATTGACGTTAAGCTAATGGGCCTATAATTGCTAGCTACTGCGCGGTCGCCTTTTTTAAAAATAGGCGTGACGTTAGCTAATTTGAAGTCTTCAGGAATAATCCCCGTTTCGAGTGACTGATTAAAAATCTTCGTTAAGGAGCCTACGATAACGTCTTTCGAATCTTTCAAATGTCTGGGATAAAAAGCATCAGGGCCTGGAGCCTTGCTAACTTTTAGCCTATCGATATAATGCGCAATCTCAGCCTCGTAAACAGTTATTTCATCCAAAATAGTCTCGCTACTAAATGGAACGATATCGTCCACGTCGGGTACATTATTTACGTATTCTACGGTAAAAACTGTAGCAAAAAAGTTATTGAAAATACCCGCCATCGCCTGAGCGTCAGAAGCCAAGGCGCCATTAACATTCACTAGAGGGCCTATGTTATCTTTTATCGGCTTACGATTATTAACGTATTCAAAAAACTTTTTTGGATTATGTTTACTATCCGCAGCTATAAGTATCTCTAAATTACGCTTGGCATTCCTAACTGATCTTTTAACCTGACGTCTAAGCTCGATATATCTATTAAAGTTAGCTGCCGTGCCATTGCGCTTACTAAGTCTATACGCTCTATTACGCTCGTTTATGAACTCGCCTATTTCCCTAGTCCACCACTTCGGCCTACCACGATTTCTAGCGCGCTTGGGCCTACGAGGAATAAACTCTCTTTCAATATTCCTAAAACTTTCTTTAAACGCCACCCACTGCAAATTTGTGTCATTACCCATAAATAAGTTATCCCAGTCCACTATTCTCATCCTATCCGCAAAACTATCAAAATTAGCCCTACGAAAATCAGAGACTTCTATTACGTTACTATCCTTAGTGTTTTTTATCGCTAACTTAAACCTAAGAATTTGATGATCACTACATCCTAAACTCTCGCCTACTTCAAACCTTCGACTATATTCTCGCCGTTCGTCATCACCAAATCTAAAATATTGTCACCGCGCGTTGGTTCGGTAACTATCTGTCGTAAAAAGTTATCGTCCATAAACTCAACCAATCTCAAACCCTCCTCATTACCAGTAAAATTCTCGTAATTAACATTAGGGCAGTTAAAGTCTCCGACAATTATACTATTCCGATTGTCAATAAAATTACCAAGAAGTGAGTAAAATCTAGTATCTGTATCGAGGGGTTGAACGGGAGGTCTATAAACAACAACAAAATTAAAACTAATACTACGCGCCCTAACTTCAACACACATCGCATTAATTGCTGCCGGAAAATCTAACTTAACCTCGATAGCCCTAAGGGAATTACGAATGTACAGCAAAACGCCTCCACCAAACCTATGTAACCTATCATTAGTAAAGAGTTTAAAACCCGGTATATCAAGTTCCCCCAACAAGTCCCGAGTCACGGTATTTAACCGAGTTTCAGTGATAGCAACTGTATCATTGTTGCCGGAATAAATTATCGCCTTAAATTCATTTAATTTATTTCTAATACTACGCGCGTTACAATAAAAGACGTTTAAGTTATTTTTTACCACGGGCCCGGACCCACAACGTTTAAAGAAGGCTTCGACCTATACAGCTTTCGTACGTTTTCGTCTATTAACCTACCTAGCCTAGCATTACCTATTTCATTAAAATGCACCCCATCTTTTATAAAAAGGCTAGGATCACTGAATTCGGACGACAGCTTTACGAAGGGTACATTTTCCTCAGCACAAATCTCTTCTAATTTATTATTAAAAAATATTGTTTTTGACGTAATCCTAAGACCCAACCCGTGCCCAGGGGTAATACCTAGAACTAAAGACCTATCTGACCTCGCCTTCAGGGACCTAATTAACCCCCTATATCTCTCCAAAAGGTCAGGCGCTCTCGTATCGGGCCTGTACGAGTCGTTGCCTCCTACCATCGTCACCAACATCGAGTGACGGGAGGCAACGTCAATCCTATCCACCTCGTCTCTAACTCTGTCAACTCTGGCCCCTGGGAGACAGACCCTCCTCCTCTTGGTTGGATGCCGTTCAACGAACTCTTTGTCCATGTGGCGCACTAAAGAGTCCCCAATTAAAATAGTTTCCCCCTCATTCACGTCCCTTTACAAATGGGCAAAAGGGTTCGAAACCTCGATAGGGGGGGGGGATTCCTATCACCTAACGTACGCGGCCTAGCTCCACCCTTAACCTCTCTATATCCCTCCCCAGCTACTACTCTCGGACTAACCTTAACCCCTTCCTCAACTCTATCCAACCTTCCCGACAAGCTACCTAAACTAGAAACTAGGTTACGCACCTCACCCTTCAAATTACTAACGTCTTCAACGTTAGTATTGTTTCGGCTTCCGTCAACCGTAGCCCTACCCCTGCCCTCATCAAGCGTTGCAAGTCTTTCGGTTACCTCACGTACACTGCGTTTTATATCAACTAATTCCTCCATTAACTCGCAAAAGAAACAAACTGATCTATCGGTAATCGCCATAGGACCGCCGTTATAATCCTTAAATTCCGAATACCACCGGTTTACCCTACACCTAACACGACGCTTTCTGCGACGGCATCGCGCAGTTAAAAATTAGTTTAAACCGTCACAGGTATAAGTTAAATTAAGCCGACACGCTATGAAAACTTCTAAATCGCTAAAAACCACTAATATTCAATTACTTAACTATAACAACGTGAATATAAACGCAAGTATATAAAATTCAAAACTGTCCAAAAGTAAAATTCTCAGCAATATACAAAAGTAGATGCAATATCAGAGAGCTCAGGAAATGCGTCCGTTCAGTCCAGAGTCTGGCTGACTAATGATGAATAGAGGTCGTGATCACTAGTGCGGAGACCTTGCCAGGCGGTTGTAGTTTAGTTATGTCGGGTTGCTCATTGTATCAGTTACTCGGAGACACTAGCACTCTGTGATTCTCACGGAGATGGTGTGTCCTATTTCGACACTTTACTAACTTTCCGGCTGGGTAAATCTCTCATTGATTCCGGTTAAAAAAATCCATACCTAGTAGGATGTCTGTCTGAAAGGTGGCGACTGTGTCCACTATACAGGGTGTCCCGTAAGTCTGGACCCATAGGGATTTATAATATATTTTTTTATTGTTATTATTATTATTTTATTATTATTATTTTTTTATTATTTTTTATTATGATTTTTATTTGTGGGGCCACTTGAAAGCCAAAGTGTACGAGGTCAAACTTCAGAACATTTTCCACCTTAAAGCACGCATTGTGGAGGCGTGTCAAGAAATTTCTGCGACTGTGATTCAGAAAGTGCTGTCGCAGTGGAGATTGCGTCTTCAACTATGTGTGCGACACAACGGCGGACACTTTGAACAGATTATGTAATAAATTTTTGGACTATTTTGTAATTTTATTATTTTTCC
>JAJOZX010001393.1:807500-812500 GCA_023014485.1 Bathynomus jamesi | reverse complement strand
CCTCCTGCCTCAGTTTCTACTAAATATAAATAGTACTAATAGCCCTCTCTCTTCCCCTAGTTTCCCGAACCTTCGTTCGAGTGGTAATAGAGCCCCATTGAGAAAACCTAAGACTTGTCTACCAGCAATAACAACAATAAGTTTTCTGTTTTAGGTTTTGAAGATGCTGATGAACCGGAAATACGACTCGTTGGCGATTCCATTGTTCGAGGGCAGCTCGAGGAATTCTGTGGGAGAAACCCTCATCCTAGGCGCCGTTACTGCTACCCTGGTGCAAGGGTGGAGGATATAATTAATAGTGTTGACCATTTTACAGAGGGTACCGCCGAGGACACAACGTATGTTATTCATGTCGGTACTAATAACGTTTTAAATTCTAGATCGGAAGAACTGCTGGCTAGGTACAGGGACTTACTAGACCGATTGAAGGAAAAAAACTAATAAGATTGTTTTAACAGGTATACTTCCTAGAATTATCCAACGAAGCGATTCTACAGCAAGGCGACCTATATTAACAATAACCTAAATCTCTTTGCCAACGAAGGATGCATTTTGCGAATTTTTGGAACAGTTTCTACGGCAGGAGGACTTGTTCCTGAGATGGACTTCATCTTAATGACGTTGGGCTGCCCGTTTTAGGAAGACTATTTCATAATACTTAGGCTGACCATATTTCCTTGAGACAAAAACGGGACATTGGGATGGCAAAAAGGGACGGGATTATGTAATATTCTGTATTCATGAAAAAGTAAGTACATAAACCGGACAAAATTGACATTTTTATTAAAACGACGGACGGCAGGAATATAAAACAAACGGTAGTGTCCCGTTCAAAACGGTACGTATGGTGAGCCTAATAATACTGTCTCTTCTTTTCAGGCTGCCGTAACTCGAACGGTCACGGCGTACATTCCACAAATTTCCCCTGCGCTCGAGAAGGTGTCACAATTACAAACAATTTGAAGATTCTATCCTTAAATGCTCGTAGCTTACGAAATAAAATAAACGAATTTTTTTCTTTAATTGCTTGTAAAGACTATGATTTAATTGCGATAAATGAATCGTGGCTTAGCACTGAACTCGTGACTTTGTAGGGGAGAATCAAATTAGAGGTTATAGACTTTTTATTAAAAACAGAATAGGTAGCGACGAGGCGATGTTATGTTGTATATGAAAGCTAATATTGCGAACGTTATAGATGTAAAGCACACAATTCTAGAACAAATAGATTCGACTATAGCAGAACTTAAATTGAACGATTTCAAACTTGTTGTTGCGGTTTATATATGTCCCCCTAATCAACAGCTGATACGGACGAAGCGTTATATCGTGAACTAAGAGAATAATAGGTAGTGAGCAGGCTTTAGTTATAGGTGACTTTAATTGCGCCAACGTGAATTACAATACAATGCAGGGAGACGCGGAAGGTAATCGTTTGGTTAATTTTCTCGATGATAGCTTTCTTATTCAAAAGGTTGGGGAAACCTACGAGGTTGACAGTATTTTAGATTTATTAATAACTACGGATGATATGCTAATTACTGTTCTTCAAGTAATCGAACCGTTAAGCAATAGCGATCACAATATGGTAGAGTTTGTCCTCTCAGTAAAGTCACTCGAAACCAGCTAACTCGACTAAATTCCTAACTTCCAGCACGCAGACTTTAGTAAATTTCGAAATAATTGTCACACGTCAATTGGGAAAACGTAATGGGGAACTCCAACGCAAAACTAATGTGGGAATCGTTCATATGTTCTTATGTTCTTTGTGGTTCGGAACCCACGTAAAATTGTAGGTCCCCTCCGCCACCACGGAGGACATGCACAATACACAATTACGAACACAGTTAGGTAGACCAGCCATGAGTGGATCCCAGGGTCTTTGTTGGTCTGAAACATTATAACATTATAACATATCATATATATATATACACATATACATATATATATATATATATATATATATCTATATATATACATATATATATATATATATATATATATATATACACATACATATACATATATATACATATACATATATATATACACATACATATCACATATAGATATATTATACATACACATATATATATATATATATATATATATATATTATATATATATATATATATATACATATATAATACATATACATATACATATACGGTACATTTCAACTGCAAAGAACACGCAGTATAAATAACGTAAAGAACGACGCTTGTATAGGAGAACATTCCGCGCAAGATGAAAGAGAACGAACAAATGAAAAAAGAGGTAACCACCGGGGAATCGAACCCTGGATCTTCCGATTGCCAGTCAGATATGATAACCACTATCTATATATATATATATACACATACATATATATATATATATATATATATATATATATATATTATATATATATGTATACATATACATATATATACACACCACCCACATATATATATATATATATATATATATATAGATATATATATATACATATATATATATATATATATATATATATATATATATATTATATAAACGTCAAGAACGACGCTTTGTATAGGAGAATTATCCGCGCAAGATGAGAGCGAAAGAACGAACAAATGAAAAAATGAGGTAGCCACCCGGGAATCGAACCCGGGATCTTCCGATTGCCGGTCAGATATGATAACCACTACACCACAGGCCTCACCCAAACAAATGCCGTAATTCCTCTACAAACGCGCAGAAACCAATGCCCCAAAGGGGCACCTCCCGCATGCCGTAACATTTGTATATTATAACTGCAAACACGCAGTATAATTAACGTAAAGAACGACGCTTTGTATAGGAGAATTATCCGCGCAAGATGAGAGCGAAAGAACGAAACAAATGAAAAAAATGAGGTACCCACCCGGGAATCGAACCCGGGATCTTCCGATTGCCGGTCAGATATGATAACCACTACACCACAGGCCTCACCCAAACAATGCCGTAATTCCTCTACATACGCGCAGAAACCAATGCCCCAAAGGGCACCTCCCGCATGCCGTAACATTTATACATTATAACTGCAAACACGCAGTATAATTAACGTAAAGAACGACGCTTTGTATAGGAGAATTATCCGCGCAAGATGAGAGCGAAAGAACGAAACAAATGAAAAAATGAGGTACCCACCCGGGAATCGAACCCGGGATCTTCCGATTGCCGGTCACATATGATAACCACTAACCACAGGCCTCACCTAAACAAATGCCGTAATTCCTCTACATACGCGCGTTTGCAGTTATAATGTATAAATGTTACGGCATGCGGGAGGTGCCCCTTTGGGGCATTGGTTTCTGCGCGTATGTAGAGGAATTACGGCATTTGTTTGGGTGAGGCCTGTGGTGTAGTGGTTATCATATCTGACCGGCAATCGGAAGATCCCGGGTTCGATTCCCGGGTGGGTACCTCATTTTTTCATTTGTTTCGTTCTTTCGCTCTCATCTTGCGCGGATAATTCTCCTATACAAAGCGTCGTTCTTTACGTTAATTATACTGCGTGTTTGCAGTTATAATGTGTGTATATATATATATATATATATATATATATATATATATATATATATATATATATATATATAGATACACATACATATCATATATATATATATATACATATATATACACAAACATATACACATATACACACACACACACACATATATATTAGGGTGGTCCACAACAGCGTTTTTGGAATTTTATATTCGGTCACATCTGCCCTTATTCTATTTCTCCACAAGAATAAAGGTGCCAATTATCTTTGCTCTAGAACCTTTTTGTGCACTCGCTCAAAATGAAACAATTTGAATAATGACTTGACAATTTATGACTGGAACATTTATTGAACAAGGATAATAATGACTTGACAATTTATGACTATATATATATATATATATATATATATATATATATATATATATATATTATATAATTATTAATATATTATGAAATTATAACAGCGGAACAAATAATGCACACAGTTGAAGATCTTTAGGTCTTCTTGAGACCAGTTTTAGTCGGCTCTTTGAATTCCTTGCGGTGCTGAGAGACTGCGCGGAGAAGGTACTGCTTTTGCGCTTCATCCTTCGTGATTGTGCTGTTGAAAGCATTAATGAGCGCAACTCCTCTTTCTGCGCAATCGTTAACCACTGCCATCTTCTCTACACGTTCCTTCATTCCTTGGTAAGCTGGATCTGTGTTCCAATCATTTGGTGTCTTGGACAGGAATGATTGCGCCTGTTCACTTCCGTGCTGCGTGACGAGGTTGAAGAAGATTGCTGAACGTTTGGTGGCATAGAATTCCAAGGATTGCTCGAGGAGAACGTTTTTCCGTCCACGCGCTTGAGTCCTTTTCTTTTTTCGGGAACAGCTACGATGTTGTGAGCAATCCTCTCCTTCGTGGACGCGTGAACTCGAGGATCAAAGAGTGCCAAGGGGATTAAGTGCTCAGAAATGAACCACAAATGGCGCTTCATCGCAGCAAATGCCGCGTCGTTCGTCTTTCCTTGGTGAGCTTTCAGCTGGCGCAAGAAAGTGAGGTCATTCAATGGAGCCATGTATGCAACACTGGCCTCGTTCCAGTAGCGGCCGTAAAGGAGCGTGATAAACAGGCTTAGTTCCTCGATGTTCCGTTTCTCGGTCTGAAGCAGGTGAATTGATGTCTGAATAGGAACACCTTGAGCGTGTAAATGGCCTTGGCCATCCATCGCGCATGGTGCATGGCTCCAGGGCTTCGAATTCTCACATGACCGTCAAGCTTCCCTCCCAAGAAGAGAGGCAGAGAAGCATCAGTTCATCATAGTCGTCCCGCTGGCTCTTCTTCTTGACAGCCTCCTTGTAGTAGGAGACCATTTCCTTCCTCTGCTCTGCTGTTTCAATGAACAGGCTGTCGGGTGCACTCTCGAACTTGCTGCGATCAATGAAAACCCAGTGCTGCTTGAAGCGCTTGAATAGGCCAATTTCAGGTCCACTGGATGTTC
>JAJOZX010001393.1:792500-802500 GCA_023014485.1 Bathynomus jamesi | reverse complement strand
CCCGTCGATCCGAACCACCCAAGGGCCATAGACGGAGGGGTTAACATATATATATATATATATATATATACACCGGGTGTCTGAGAATTATCTGTACAATTTTTGGCTGTTATTAAAAGTCAACCATGAAGTGTAGAAATTCCAGTGTTGTCCCATTTTACAGAGAATCTCATTATGTTTTTTCTGATACCACGTTTTGACAAGTTTTTTAGAAATGTACGCGGGTGACAGACATTGATGATTTAAAAGCCAGAATCACAGCTGCTATTGAGCGAATTCATGTGGATATGCAGCAGCGTACATGGCAACATTTGGAGTATCGATTGGATGTTTTGCGAATTACTAATGGTGCACATATCGAATGTTTGTAACAACGTTACTTTAATAAAAGAAACTTTTGAAAATACAGATTCTAAATAATCTTGTTTAAGAATTTTACGTGTGTGATCAAGAATTTTATTAAAAGATGAAATTGTACAGATAAGGTTCGGACACACTGGAATTTCTAAAAAACTTGTCAAAACTTGGTATCAGAAAATACTTAATGAGATTCTCTGTAAAATGGGACAAAACTGGAATTTCTACACTTCATGGTTGACTTTTAATAACAGCCAAAACTTGTACAGATAATTCTCGGACACCCTGTATATATATATACACATATACAATATATAATATATATATATATATATATATACATATATATTATATATATGCACACACACACATATATATATACATATATATATATATATACATATATACATACATATATATATATACATTTTAACTGCAAACAACACAGTATAATTAATGTAAAGAACGACTCTCGTGTAGAAGAACGTTCCGCACAAGATGAGGAGAGAGAACGAACAAATGAAAAATGAGGTAACACCCGGGAATCGAACCCGGGATCTTCCGATTACCGGTCAGATATGCTATCCACTACACCATGGGCAATCAGAAGATCCCGGGTTCGATTCCCGGGTGGTTACCTCATTTTTCATTTGTTCGTTCTCCCTCCTCATCTTGTGCAGAACGTTCTTCTACACAAGCGTCGTTCTTTACATACATATATATATATATATATATATATACACATATACATATTAGTGATGTAGCGGATGTCATTTTTTTCGCATCTGCGGATGCGGATGAGGATGTTTGATTTCAACATCCGCGGATGCGGATGCGGATGTCTACATTTTCGTTATTTTTTAGGATAAATTCGAGATTTGTTGTGTTTAACGTATATAATAAGTTATTATATAGAGAGAGCTGTAGCTATAATGTAGTATAATTGATTAATTGTACAATAATTGCTGTACTTTTCTCTGAACATATAAAATAATATAAAGCATCTAACTAATATAGAAATCAATTAGTGAATTCGTCTGCAAATAAATTCGTTATATTTTGTTGAGTTTCATTAGAAACCATAATTGTGTTACCAGGATGCGGGACGTCAACCCAACTCAAATGCACCCCACCGACCTCTTTCCCGAACCTCCACCCTTATAGAAAGAGATCTTTAATTAGCTTGATAACTATTTATATTAAGTTTAAAGTTTTATTAGGCATATTTATAAATGAGTAATTAAAATAAAGTGAACTAAGATGTTCATAGTTTAATGTTCAAACTTAATTATAGGAAGGTTATGCTTAAGGAACATTAATTTTTCTGCCTTTTCTGCTGCCAGTCTGTTTCTCTTTTCATCATATATTAATCCAGCACTGCTAAATAATCTCTCGCTTGGTACGTTTGTTGGAGGACAGGCTAAATGTTTCCTTGCAAGTTTACTCAAGTATGGATAGATATTCTGCGTATTTTTCCCAACTAATAGGATTGTCACATGCAGCCAGGCGTTTTTCTTGGTGATAGCTCTCGATCATTTTCACTACATCTTTTGACATCGCGTAGGTCTCGTCATTGCTGCTTGACTCAAGAAACTGAGGGACAGATTCTGTGATAGATTTGCTTGTTGAAGGTGTTGGTTCTGTCACTGAAACTTTTATTCTTTTGGTGGGTGGCGAAGCGACAGATTCAAGAGATTGAAGCTCTTCAACTGCTTTGCCAAGTGATGATTTAACTCGTTCTAATGTACTAGGTGAAAATAACTTAGCTTTGTAACGTGGATCTAAGTAGGTTGCAAGAGAGTAACTTCATACAAGAACAGCCTCTCGTCTTGTCGCTTGCATCACTTTTGCGCACAATGAACTAGTTCTATTAATATAGTAGAATTTGATAATTTCCGCTTATTAATGACGTTTTATCTCAACGGTCCACATCCGCACGACATCCGCAGTCCAAAGTGCGGATGCGGATGCGAGAAAATGTGCGGATGTTCCGCGGATGCGGATGCGGATGTGACCTACATCACTAATACATATATACATACATATATACATATATATACATATATATATATATATATATATATATATATATATACACACACACATGTGTGTGTGTGTATATATACATATATATACGTATATATACATATATGTATATATATATATATATATATATATATACATACATATATTATATACACATATATATATACATATATATATACACATATATGTGTGTGTGTATATATACACACACACACACATATATATACATATATATATATATATATATTATATAATATATATATATATATATATATATATATATATATATGAAAATTATTTCACGAAAGTAACACGTGAAAAATATTTATGATGAATAAAACCACGAAGGAAAGGAAACACAAAATGGTGCTCAAGCGCTTTCGTCTAATGACATCCTCAGGAGTGTTCCTGATGATGTCATTAGACGAAAGCGCTTGAGCACCATTTGTGTTTCCTTTCCTTCGTGGTTTTATTCATCATATATATATATATATATATACATATATATATATATATATATATATATATATATATACACATATATGTGTGTGTGTGTGTGTGTATATACACACATATATATATATATATATTTGCTTTCTATTTTTGTTTGTGTCGCAACCCTACGATCTACCATTTCTGTGGTTTAGTCGTATCCATTTAACATTTTTCATTTGTTATAGAATTTATTATAATTGTCTTGCATCTCACCCTCTGCCCTAGATTATGCATACACATTACATATAACAGGATTGGAACCCGTAGTTGTACTTCTTAGTCATTAATACCCACTCTTTGTCTCTAATTCGTTCTTGTAAATCTTCCTAATAATGATTTGTACTATACGTACAAATTCAATAACTGTTACGTCACATTTTCCCGTCATTAATTTCCCTTCATCATATCTCTAGTATTCAATGTATGAACATTCTTTAACATCATAATAAAAACTGTACACTCTATAGAAGTCATTATTTATATGTTATGTAGTATAAATATAACTATTATTCGACCATATCCCCCCCATGCGTCCATATCTTATCTTGACCATTATCCTATGTCAATTTTATTAAATATTCATTTTGCTCGTGAAATGCAAAACTTTATGTATTCGTTCGAAAACGCGCAAATACGTTCTCGTATTATTTTTTTAATTATTTTTTTTCAAGTGCGTTCACCCCTCGCAAGATATTCATAAATGCTTATGCAAGTGTACGCAATTCGAAAATCAGCATAAATCGAACATCTGAAAACGTGAAACCTCCTGTCCCTCTGATTTCAAATTTATAACATGTTATAACATATTATAACATATTATGTTGTATATAAATTATCTCGTATGTGCCCATGTACTTGTGTTGTACTAATAACCATATATAATAACCATATATAATAACCATATATAATAACTATATATTATAACCATATATAATAACCATAAAAACACTGTAAGAATTGTAAACGACGTAATGTACTTCAATGAAACTGTAATTAAATGTAATGATTTAATATATAATGTAAGAATGTAATTTAATAGAACTGTAATGGACAATCATAAGCGAATGTGAAGTAATCCATAATCGCAATCATAATTGTAATAAACCAAAACTAAAATGTACTCAGTAATGTACTTAAATTGTACTCATGTACTACTCCGAAATTATGTCGCCCTTTAGAAATGTATAGTCGGCGAAAACACGATCATTTTTAGTTTTGTTTTTTTTAGTTTTTATTTGGAATCTTTTATCTGTTCATGTGTTTAAAAGGGGGGAACTTAACCTTCAAACTGCATTCCCCACAAAAAAAAATTGAGATTATATATAAAGCACGTTACTTCTTCACTTCTTCACTTCGATTACTTCGACTAACACTCCCTTGTTAGCAGCCTCGCTGCGAGGAGGGGGCAGAGGCCCCTTCCCTCCTTAATTTTTAGATTCTGGCCTGAGCCATGGTCGAAAGAGGTCGAACCTCTACCCCTGTAAAATTCAGAGCATTACCTGTAAATTTTTTAGAAGTAAATTATAGTAAGAGAAACTTTTTATTTTCCCCTTCGAGTTGGGCTCTCTTCAGAAGAATTTAGTCAGTAAAGTCGATAAGTTTAGTACCAAGAGAAAGTATCAGAGTATTATAGAAAGAGAAGAATTAACAACTGTCGACCCTATAGCGAAAGAAAAGAAATTAGAATATTATAGAAGAAAAGTATCGCGAGAAAATATCCGTTGCTGCCTCCCAACCAGAACCCCCGTCGATTCGAACCACCCCAGGGCCATAGACGGAGGGGTTAACAGTCTGGCGACCCTGCCAGGATAAGAAACTGACGACCCAAGCACATAGAAGATTATGGCATAACAGTCTGGCGAGTCTGTAGCCAAGAGTTTAACAAATGGCGACCCACCATTTGACCGGCTTGTCACGACTTCTAGTTCGTAACATCCACCCTTGAATCGGTGTGTCACGACTCCAAGTTCTCCACGCCTAGTTTTCACCCAAGAAGAAGTAGCCAGCAAGACACGTCTTCAGGACACGTCTCTAAGGATTTCACCGTAGAAATTTTGTTAAGTACAGAGTTGGTTTTTTTAAGAAATTTGCAAACATTTGAAAAGTCAGTATTATTAACAGTTAATAATGAGTATCAAGCCAGAATTTACAAGAAACACAGTGAACATTTCAGACACCAGTGATACATTTTTTTTAGTGAAACTAATTTTCACAGAGTTAAAAGTCACAGAAGTTAAAAGTCACAAAAGTTAAAAGTCACAAAAGTTAAAAGTCACAAAAGTTAAAAGTCACAGAAGTTAAATGTCACAGAATTAATGTCACAGAATTAATGTCACAGAATTAATGTCACAGAGTTAATTTCAGAGAGTTATTTTCAGTTTTTTTCACTATTATAGTTAGTATAGAATAATTTTATTTTATGTACCAAACATAATAGTACCGTACCTTCGCGTACATTCGAGTGAAATGTTGTTTACATTTTTTATGTTTGTTTACAATTTTTTTCAAATTATTGAATTGAATTGACTTGCAAATTAAGAAAGAGAGAGTTTATAGAGAGTTTATAGATTTAGAGAGATACTTGAAGTAGTTTCAAGTCAGTTTTAGTTGCAAATAAGTTGCAAATCAGTTTTCAGACAGTTTCAGTCAGTTGCACCAAGAGGGACAACCAAACCCAGAGAATAATAGACTTCACTTGATAGCAGTTCAAGTGCATTTTCAGTTTTCAGTTTCAGTTGGTTGTAACCAAGAGGGACAACCAAACCCCAGAGATTAATAGTCTTCACTTGATAGCAGTTCAAGTGCAAGTCAGTTTCATTTTCAGTAGACTCCACTTGATAGAGTTCAAGTGCAGTCAATTTCAGTCAGTTCAGTTTGAAGATACTTGATAGAGTTCAAGTTAGACAGTTTCAGTTTGAAGATACATGATAGAGTTCAAGTTAGACATTTTCAGTTTCAAGATACTTGATAGAGTTCAAGTTAGACGTTTTCAGTTTCAAGATACTTGATAGAGTTCAAGTTAGACATTTTCAGTTTCAAGATACTTGATAGAATTCAAGTTAGACAGTTTCAGTTTCAAGTCAGTTGCAAGTCAGTTTCAATTTCCAGTCTCAGTCAGTTTCCAGTCTCAGTCAGTTTCAAGTCAGTTTCAGGTTTCAAGTCAGTTTCAGGTTTCAAGTCAGTTTCAAGTTTCAAGTCAGTTTGTTTCATTTCAAGTCAGTTTCAGTCAGTTTTGAAGTCAGTTTCAGTTAGTTTTATTTGAAGTTAGCTTCAAGTCTCAGTTTCAAGTCAGTTTCGAAGTCAGTTTCGAAGTCAGTTTTCAAACCCCAAGTCATTTCAATGCAGTCAATTGAATTCAATTTTTTTTGGTAGTTTAAGAGAATTTAGTTTAAGAAAATGTAATTTAAGAGAATTTAATTCAACCTTTTTTTTGTTGTAAAAGAAAATTAAATTCAATCTGAATTAACCGGTTTGTGTCTTTAGTTAACCTTTTTTTTGTAAGAAGGAAATTGACCGATTTGTCTTTACTTTTCATGCAGTTGTTGCATATATGAATATATATTTATGTATTTTATTATTTGTAACCAAAACCGTTTTTACAAAGGTTGTAACGATTTTGATAATTATTGTAATGTACTGGGTGATCCAGATAAATGGGACCCATAAAAAAAAGCCAAATATTCTTAATATTTAATTCTTTTCATAAAAACTATATATCATTCGAAAGAGTAGAGTTACAAGTTTATTATGAAATATTTATTTTTTTAAAATGACTCCTTTCAAATGTGCTCCATTAGTTGCCAAGCATTCCAGTGTTCTCGCTTGTAAGTTCTGCATCACTTTTGCAAGAGTGTGCGGTGGTATGGCCTGTATCTCATTTGTGATGGCGGCCTTCAATTCTTGCAAGGTCGTTGGGTTATTTCTGTAGACCCTACTCTTTAAATATCCCCAGAGATAATAATCTAAGGGAGAAAAATCCGGAGACCTTGCGGGCCATTCAACGTCTCCAAATCTTGAGATTAACTCGCCTGGAAACGTTTGACGCAAAACTGCCATGCAGTTCCTCGTGGTATGGCAGGTAGCTCCGTCTTGTTGGAACCAGTGGTTTTCTAGACAAAGATCTCTTAATTTAGGAATAAGGAAATCGGTCAACATTTTTTCGTAGCGATCACCATTTACAGTGACCGTGTTTCCGGTGGAATCCTCGAAAAAGTACGGCCCTATGATCTGAGATGCAGTAAGACCAACCAAACAGTTACACGCTGACTATGCAACGGGACTTCGGTAATATTCAATGGATTTTCTGTTGCTCAGAAACGACAATTTTGTTTGTTTACAGTTCCATTCAAGTGAAAATGGGCTTCGTCTGACATAATCAAAGTTGCTAGAAAATTGGTGGTGTAATTTACCTTCTGTTGGATCCATTGACAGAATTGTCGTCTTCGTGCGAAATCTCCATCGTTTAGTTGTTGCACTGTTTGAATTTTATATGGAAAGAGCATTAAATTTTGCTTGAATATACGATGTGTTGTTCCATATCCAACTCCTAACAGCTGAGAAGCACGTCTGATGCTTATGTTAGGATTATCCTGTACAATTTCATGAGTTCTGTTAATGATCTCGTCTATCCTTGCTGTGCGCACTCTTCCAGTTGTTTTCTTTTTCCAATGCTGCCAGTTAGGGAAAAATTTCTGACATACCGACGGATTACTTTCTTAGAAGGTGATTTTGACATCTGAAAATTTGTCTTGAAAGATCTTTGAGCTGAAACTACACTTCTTCCATGCTCATAATATTGCTCAGTTATGAAACGCAGCTGTTCCACAGTCCATGCAGTCATCTTGAAGAGTTAGTTTTAACTAACACTTTTATTTTGTTTTGTATCTTATCTTGTCTTGTATTGTCAAAACCTATACAATCCTGTACAAACTTGTAACTATCCTCTTTCGAATGATGCGTATGATTTTATAAAAGGACTTATACTTTAAGAGTTACAGGGGTTTCTTTTGGGTCCCATTTCTCTGGATCACCCTTTATATGAGGAACATGCTGTCCCTCCGTTTGTTGACCTTTAATTTTTGTTTAATTTTTGTTCTAAGCAGTCTGACAAAGCAATCTTTTAAAAAAAAAAAGGACGAAAAGACGTATTGTCAATTCCAGACATATACCCCCCGCTTAGTCACTCAATTCTCCCGAATGTCGTACTCCAAACTTTATCTTTTTATTTTATTTTATTTTAACACCCCAACCCCAGTTGAACCCAGTGTCAACCAAAGAAATGGTTCAACCATGGTTAATTCCTCTTTGGTACTATGGAACATAACCTCAATTTATGTTAAGTTGTGTTTTTTATTTTTAGGTATATTATATGTTTAGTTCATTAAAATGCATAATTCATTTCTATTTTTAATTTGCATTCTTAATTTTCTTAATTCAATTATAGTACCGATACTTCTGGTTAATGTTAATGGTTATATAGTTCACATATAGCTAGGAATGTTACTAGTCGAATTTAATTCCACCTTCAAAATTTAATTTTTAACACCGCTAGATTTACTTTCATTACTTGTAAGGTCCTCTAAGTACGTTTATTTTTATTACCTTAATATACGTGTAACTAATTTAATTACATAAAATCGATGATCCTAATTGAATTCTATTACTTTTGACACATATTCGAATTCATTTTCTTTCCGTACTTCAAGTCACTTTTACATGAAACTCATATGCATACACCATCATTAATACTACCTGTAATTAGATTTTAACAATAATTGACTTAAACTTAAAAGATTTTATAACCCTAAACCCATCTTAAATTATTATACATTATTTTTAAACTTTGTTGATTCAAAAACCTTCCAAATCCCTACACATACACACACATGTATGTACACTATATATACTATATATACAAACCTTATGCTAAAATCATTGGATATCACAATAAACTATTTCATTGCGTCTAAGTGCTAACTATGCTATTTAATCTTAATCATTTTTGCTTTCTAATATATCTTGCTCATGCATTTATTCAGTTAATTTAACAATCGTCTCGGCTAAGCTGTCCCTCAAAATCATAAGATAAACACTTTGTACCTAATACACACAAATACACATTTGACCACAGGTCTATACGTCATCCATTACGTAATTCGATTTTTACCTACAATAGTCAATAAAACTAGTTTTTAGATTGTACGATCATGATAACTTTGAAAAATTCCTGAACTTTAAAATTTATATTTTTCCCTTTTACCCACTATTCATTATGTATGTATTTTTTTTCCCATAGGAAAATAAAATTTCATTAAAAATTTAACAATCTCATTCTTTGTCTAACTTAATTATTTGTCTAAATTAACGTATTAATCATTTTATTCTGTTTGCATAAATTAAAGTATTAATCTTTGAAAAAAATTTATATTTTATAATAGCCCTCTAAGCAAGTGTCATGTTAAAAATTTGATTACTCTGCATTGTACCCAACCACCCGAACTCACTTGTTCTGTATAAAACTTGTAATGTAAAGAAAAATTCGTCATCTAACTTGAATTAGTTAGGATGTTATTCTCTTAATTCTATTGTATTGTATGAATTGTACCCTATTATATTGTATAAATATCATTTTAAAGGGGAGAACAATGTAAAAATGAACAATGAATAATCAATATTCCGTTTTACATAAGAACCAAAATCGCTTAACGCGAGTTTGGATAAAAATTTTATTTGTTGCTTTCTATTTTTGTTTGTGTCACAACCCTACGATCTACCATTTCTATGGTTTGTCGTATCCATTTAACATTTTTCATTTGTTATAGAATTTATTATAATTAATTATGATTGTCTTGCATCTCACCCTCGACCCGAGATTATGTATACACATTACATATAACAGGATTGGAACCCGTAGTTGTACTTCTTAGTCATTAATACCCACTCTTTGTCTCTAATTCGTTCTTGTAAATCTTCCTAATAATGATTTGTACTATACGTACAAATTCAATAACTGTTACGTCACATTTTCCCGTCATTAATTTCCCTTCATCATATCTCTAGTATTCAATGTATGAACATTCTTTAACATCATAATAAAAACTGT